>BQNB010146445.1:0-16573 GCA_026074375.1 Tanacetum coccineum
AAAACTAAGGGTGTGCACGGTTTGGTTTGGGTCGGTTTTTGGCTAAAACCGAAACCAAACCAAAATATTCGGTTTTTATAAACCCAAAATCCGAAACCGCTCGGTTTTTGGCGGTTTGGTTTTTTCGGTTAGGTACTTTGTTTTTTTCGGTTTCAAACCGTTTATATTTGGTTGTGGCTAAATTATATTTATAAACTTGTTTTACGTAGAAAATTGGTTATTTTTTTTTTATTTTTTTTGTCAATATGAGCCTAATAATGTTTACCCAAATTTCTACAATTATAAACATATAAATGAGACACACACATGCAAGTGAAAATACCTATAGTTTGATCATTGTCATATATGTAACGATAAAGTAAACACACATACATGACAAATATATATATAAACATTAAGAAATATATATATTATAATTCCACACAAATAATAAATATGTATTTAAAAATTAGATTTATTATTTATTTATTTATAATATATTAGTTATATATCATTATAAAACTGGTTCGGTTTGGTTTTTACGGTTCGGTTTTTGGACGAAAACTGAAACCGAACCGAAATTTTTCGGTTTGAAAAAAAGTAAAATCCGAACCATCGGTTTTTAGTTTCGGTCGATTTTTTTGTTCGGTTTTTTTGATTTTCGGTTTTATTCGCAACTTTTTTACATAAATTTTTTAAATAAAAAATATACGGACAGAAATGCTTCTGGACCACGAATAAAATGAGACCAGTATTGATATTTACCAAACCGAAACTTGCACAACAACAATGCAAAAAATTTGGCCCAAACTAAAAAAAAAAAAAATTTACAAAACGGACCCTCAACTTTTAACTGTTTACGACTTTTTTACATAAATTTTTAAAAAAATAATAAAAAAAGCCTCTCAAGTTTTTTTTTTTGCAACTTTTTTACATAAATTTTTTAAATAAAAAATATACGGACATAAATGCTTCTGGACCACGAATAAAATGAGACCAGTATTGATATTTACCAAACCGAAACTTGCACAACAACAATGCAAAAAATTTGGCCCAAACTAAAAAAAAAATTTACAAAACGGACCCTCAACTTTTAACTGTTTACGACTTTTTTACATAAATTTTTAAAAAAATAATAAAAAAGGCCCCTCAAGTTTCTTTTATTCGCAACTTTTTTACATAAATTTTTTAAATAAAAAATATACGGACAGAAATGCTTCTGGACCACGAATAAAATGAGACCAGTATTGATATTTACCAAACCGAAACTTGCACAACAACAATGCAAAAAACTTAACTCCCGCGACAACGCGCGGGGTAATTACCCCCTCCTTATTTTTCAAATCTACTATCGTCTTTAAAAAAAACTCCCAAAGCCCCAATCGCAATCTAGAAGTCTACTAGATGCAACGGCCCAAATCCCCACCTATAAAAGACCCTCATTTGCTTTTTCCGGAACACTCTCAAAACTGTACTACTTCATTGAAAATGCAAAACTCAAACGCCGTTATAACGGACAACGAAGATGAGTCCACCACTACCGAATCAGATACGGAGACTGGAACTAAAAACGACGCCGTTGAGTCTATGTTGAAGAATTCGGCTCCGTTTTTTGTAGATGAGAAAGTGTTGGCGTATCATCGTCGTATGATTTACGAAGCCAAGGTTGTTTTTTCTTTTTAATAATTTGAAATTCTCTTCTTTTTATAATTTACTTAGTTATAGAATGTTGATAGCTGACAATGCTGACAGTCATAGTTTGTTTAATATTATTTGATTTCGGCTTATATTTCATAAGCCCAAGATTTCCGGCTTATTTTGAGACTTATGAGATTATATAGGTTTATTATGATATAATAAGCTTTTATAAGCCCATAAGCCTCAAGATAAACAAAAAAAAAATTGAGCTTATGAAAATATAAGTCGAAATCAAGTAAACTCAAACCCCACAAATAAGGTTAAACAAACACCCCTTAAGCTACATGCCTGGAGGCTCCCAAAGTTGATGCTTGTGAGGTTTGAACTTGGTTATGGTTGAGAATCTTAAGCCCCCGCCATTAGGCTACACTTCTGGGGTTATGCGAATAGTTAGGGCTCTAAACGAACACGCAAGGGGCTTTTCGTGTTAGTTCATTAAGTTTGATGCACATATGAATGAATACGAATGCTTAAACGAATATATTTTCTTGTTCATGTCTGCTCGTTAAGAAAATTATCTTGTTCATGTTCGTTCGCTAAGACTAAGACATTAAATGGACATAAACGAGAAACGGGTGTACTAATGTGCAAGAGCAAGCACAACACATAATGTTAGTATTGTTTATGTTCTTTAGTTTAAGTATACATATTTTACTAAAAGTATTTGAAAACTATATATAATATTTGATTATAAACAAACAAACATACATAAATGAACATAAACGAACGGATGATTGGACCTTCATGAACCTACATGAATGAACGTGACTTTTGATTGTATTTTTTTTCTTTGACTAAAGAGACATTGTCCATGTTTGTTTGTTTAATAAGTGAATGAACACAGAAGAATTTCCTGCGGAACGTTTGGTTCGTTTACTGCCATATGCAATACTTTTTATCTTGCTTAAATCAATTATGTAGGGAAAGTTGGGGGTATGAGTATGAGTTAAATAGCGCAAATATAATGCTAGCACTTTTCAAGAAATATCTATACAAATACTCATTATAAAGCAAAACCAAATGGATTTCTGCGTGACCAGCCACCCAATCTAAAGTTAGTTTATAGATTCAGGGGCGTAAAATAAGTAACTGATGAACAGTGAACACATATACGAGAGGTGAGAACTACTGGGGTCTGATATCATATACTCAAGTTTGATGTTAGAAAGTTGTATGCACTAATGGAGCTTAACAAGGTGAAAGGATATCTGTTTAACGGATCCATTATTGATGGTTGTGCTTTACATGAATAAGAATTTTAACCTTGATTGTTCTGGTTGGTAAGAGGAGGTGAAAAGGGTTGCAACTTTGTGTTTATTAGTTGAGAAATAGTAGGCTTGTTATTTGGCGTTGTTATCTTTGTTGAAATGTTATATTTATGTTATGCTGAGCTGTCTCAATATAATTGCAACAATATGTTGAGTGACCCGGAATAAGTGAAATAGTTTTTGTGCACCTCTTTGTAATCTTTGGTCCTTTAATTTTGTCTTTAATAATGATTAGAGGTGTTTTAGATGTTTGACTAATTGTTAGACACTTGTATATAACTATGTTGGTTCCTCAAAAATTGGACCTATTTTAGGATGAAGGGAAATAAGTTAGCTAGATAAAGGCCATTTTTGCCATTGTTTATAATCTGTTGTTTCTTAATGTAAAATAATGTCCCTATAATTTGAGAAATTTTTATTTACAAAATCATGCATTTATCAGGATAATAACAAATAGGGCTGATTAGCATGCAATGAGTATCCAAATGCCTAAAGATTTATCCTTTACTGCTAACTAGACATGTTTACTGAGTCACCTCGACTTAGTTCCTCATTAGCAAGATGTATAAGATTTATAAAATAAAGTCTTATTGTTCCATACTTATTGACCATGTTCGGTGCTTATTTCTAGGGTCCTTTTCTGATATATCATTTTAAAAGTTCACTATGTAAAGGGCAACAAGGTGTTTTTGACTTCACAAGGTTTGGTAAGGAAGCCTCTGGTTAATAACATTTTATTCAAATTCATGTACATTTTTCAACATTTAAGTTTACCGTCATAATGATGTAGTGTGATGTTTTATCACACTTCAGCAATATTTTTCTATGGGAACATTGTAGCAGATTGTAACGATAGATGATCATCATTTTCACGTAAGCGCGCAACCACTAACCTGCCATATGCTGATTGTCACAATAGTAAGATTTATAAAAAATAAATTGAAATAAGTTTAAAATCGTAGTTAATACCAAATAACGTAAAAAATCCATCCAACTACCGAAAACACCCAATACTCGAACCCAATTCAGACAAAAACCAACTTTGCACTACCGAACCACATCACCAAAATCCC
The DNA here is from genome assembly GCA_026074375.1 of Tanacetum coccineum. Taxonomy (NCBI): domain Eukaryota; kingdom Viridiplantae; phylum Streptophyta; class Magnoliopsida; order Asterales; family Asteraceae; genus Tanacetum; species Tanacetum coccineum. The sequence goes on from BQNB010146445.1 coordinate 4,019, forward strand.
CCTACAGCTATATTTGCACCTGACTCACAGTTTTTTAATGTGTGATAAAGGTAGACAACATACAAAATTGTGGCCCTTCCATGCTCTGTTACTCTCAGAAAATAATACATTTAAGGGCTGCATTTAATGTAACAAGGTGCGAAGAAGTTGATTCTAAAACAAAGGCAGTTTGTCCTTCGTTAATCTAGTATTATTATCCAATCGCTTTTTCAGTCCTCAAAAGGTTGTGACCTATAACTATTTGATCGTTGCTTCTGTTACCAATAACATTTATACACAAACATTTCCGTGAGGTCATATATCATTAATTATTTTTTTGATTTTGTTTTTGCAGGGTTGGAGCAAAGAGTGAGTCAATTGTTTGTGTTCTTTCTGGCTGAATTCTATTGCGATATATACTTGAGATCACATAAGTTATGCGGTTATACTTGATATGAACTAGTTAAAAGGATATTACTCCTATCATTAGTTTTCATTACATATTGTTTTGTTTTATAAATTATAGCTCCCTAAGTCACCTTGATATTATAATTTTTAAGTACTTTCTAGACTGGTTGCCCTAGGTTTCTCTTTTTTTCTTTAAAATTGTTAAGCTGTTTACATGTATTGGCTCAAACAGATATAAGTGTATATCGTCTATATTTATGATAAATGATATAGAGCTCTTATGTTAACATGATCTACGACATTCTGTTTTTTATAGAGTAAATGTATAAGGTCTAAAACAAAACACGAAATGGATTGTTATTGGGTGAATATTGTAACTTTTAACTTAGCCTTCAAAGATTTACATTGTTTACATGTGGAACCTTTTGGGTTGATAGATGGGACGAGTGGGTATGCATAGAGCGTCTCACGAAACACAACGAAGAAACTCCTCAAAAAGAAAAAGCATTAGAGAAAGAAAATCCATCGAGAATGATCACAAAGTCAGGGCGGTTATTCTTGTTAAAGCCCAAGAAATTCAATGGTTAGAGATATTATGAATCATAATTATCATATAACCACCAATTGTGTAGTAATTGAATTATGTTATTCTGGTTATTTTAGTATACCTTTCTTTGGAATATTGCAGTGACATATATTAAGAAGAGGAAAACTATGCCAAAGGTATTCTTCTTTAATCTAAACTGTCAAGAGCATAGTTATGAGACCTTGTATGACACGTGAGGTGCACGAGTTTGGTTAAAATCCAGACACGTGAGGTGCACGTGTCTTTTCACACAAACGCCTCTAACAGATTTTCTCGCCTAAACCCTTTTTAAATAGTCGTTATTAGTCATTAGCGATTCACAGATTTAGTAATTGTAATCTCTCTTTTCCCACCATTCCAACTACTTGTAATCTTGTTAACGTTCCGTTACAGATGAATAGAAATCATACCTTCGATCTTGATTATTTATTTTGATAGATCCTAGTTGATTTCTGACAATTTCAAGTTAAATCCTAATTGTCTCTCATATAAACTAATTTGGTGCTTCTCAAGTGGTATCAGAGCTGCTATCCTGGAAACTCCATTATCGTTGTATCCAAGTCTGTTCAAAGTTTGTTACAGTTACGGCCAAACAATTAGTTTTCTGGCGAGTTCTTCATTTTCGGGTGACAAATTATGCAAGAATCAGTCTGCTACACTGGTAGTCTGATCAAGATTGTATGTTATCTGTTAGAAACACGACCAAGTGTCAAATATCCATTGCGATCACAAGAACAACCCATAAGTGGTTAAATCCCTTGTTCTTGAACTAATGGTCAGTTTTGGTTATTGGCCAAGAACTGGTTAAAAGTTGTTAGATTGTTATTCAAACTCAGGGAAGAGGATAACTACTAACAACACAACAAGTATTCATTACATAACATACAATGAACAAAGAAAATATCACATGCTACAAGAACCATTGCAAGCACCAATAACAATGAAGATGGAGGTGTTAATGAAAGGCTAAGGTCTGTGGAAGAATCCTTGGCTTAAGTCACAAGAGCACTGTAAGAAATGACGACAATGAATCAGGGGATGAATGGTAATGGTAGGAATCCAAATCAGCATCAGTTCATAAGGATGAAAAAAGTAGACTTCCTTAAGTTTTTAGGGGATGATGTCAAGGGGTAGATTTTTAGATGTGAGCAATTCTTTTCCATTGATGAAATCCCTGAGAATCAGAAGGTAAAACTCATTTCTGTGCATTTGTTTGATACTGCTTTGTTATGGCATAGGCAATTCATTATAATAAATGGTGAAAATGTTAGTTGGAATGTGTATAAGTCTAGTATACTTCAGAGATTTAGTACTGTGTATGATGATCCTATAAGTAAAATCAGGAAAGTCAAGTATCAAACTAATGCTAGAGAATATCAGGATGCTTTTGATACATTTTTTAGTAGGGTGGATATTAGTGAAGAATATGTTGTTAGTTTTTATCTTTAAAATGGAGGTAAGAATGTTTAGACCCAAGACTTTAGCTAATGCTTACAGTTTAACAAACTACCAAGAAGCTACTCTTGAAGCTATTAAGAAAAAGAGTAAAACAACTATGACTTTTTCTAAGGGAAGGTTTGGAAGTGGAATGGGCCAGGGGAGTAATTCTAAACCACCTTTGTTGGCTTTGCCTGCACCAAACACAAGCTGGAAGCCTAAGCCAAACACTCCTTTGAACACACCAGTCAGGAAACAACTCACACAGAAGGAGTACCAAGAGAAAAGGGCTCAGAACTTATGTTTCTATTGTGATCAGAAGTACACCCCAAGGCATAAGTGTAGTGGGAAGTTATATTCCTTAGTTTTGTTAGCAGATGAAGATGAGAAGTATTTTAAGGTAGAATAGGGAGATGAAATTATGCTTGTTCAAGAAGAATTACCCTAAATCTCCCTTAATGCTTTGAGTGGATCAAACACTTTTCAGACTATGAGGGTGACTGGAAAGGTGGGGAAACATGAGATACACATCTTGGTTGACTGTGGATCCACTCATAACTTCTTGGATAATAGTGTAGCTAAGAAGATTGGTTGTCCCTTCAAAGATACTTGCCCTTTAGTTGTGACTGTAGGAGGAGGGAAACAGTTGATCGGTACTAAATAATGTAAGGATTTTTTGTGGCAGTTGCAAGGTGAATCTTGTAAGGCTAACATGATGATCGTACCGCTAGGAGGATGTGAAATGGTGTTAGGGATTCAGTGGTTAGCTACCTTAGGAGATATTAAATGCAATTTCAGTCAATTGAAGATAGAATTTGTCTATAATAGAAGAAGAATGGTTTTAAGAGGAGCACCCAAAACCACATTGCAATGGATGGAAGGTAAAAATCAGGAAAGGAAAGTGGAAGGAGTACCACATGCTGAACTATTGATGTTAAGTGTTTTCCCAAACGCTAGTATACAATTGTTGTGTCTGACAAATAAGAGTCAAGTTGTGCCTAAGGAATTGCAGAAGGTAGTAGATCAATATGATAATGTGTTTGCAGTACCAAAGGAGTTACCAACACAGAGATCTTATGACCATAAAATTCCATTACTGGAAGGCACACAACCAGTAAATATCAGGCCTTACAAACACCCACCCACATAGAAAGATGCCATTGAGGTAACGGTGAAGGAATTGTTGGAAGCATGGGTTATTAAGGCTAGCAACAGTCCATTTGCCTCTCCTATAGTGATGGTGAAAAAGAAAGACAATACTTAAAGGATGTGTGTGGATTATAGGCAACTAAATAAAAACATAGTCAAGGATAAATTCCTTATTCCCATTATTGAAGAACTAATTGATGAACTACATGGAGCTGCTATTTTTTCTAAGTTTAGAGTAAGTCACTGGCCATCATCAAATTCGGATATTGAGGAAGATGTATAGCTTAAGAAAAAACTTCAAGACTCATGAAAGCATTATTATTCTCCCTAGTTAATGCCTTTGGCTTAACTAATGCACCTTCCACCTTTCAAGCATTAATGAATGAAGTTTTTAAAGCCTTTCTAAGGAAGTTTACCTTGGTATTTTTTTGATGACATCCTAGTTTACAGCCAAACAATAGAGGAACATGAGACTCATTTACAATTGGTGTTAGAGACAATGAGGAGACACAAGTTGTATGCTAAATTGTCTAAATATGTGTTTGGGACAACACATGTAGAATATCTGGGCCATGTCATTTCAAAGGAAGGAGTGTCTACTGAACCTAACAAGGTCAGAGCTATGCAAGATTGGCATATACCAACTACTCTTAAATAACTCAGAGGTTTCTTAGGCTTAACTGGGTACTACAGAAGATTTATTAAAGGATTTGCTAGCTTGAGCAGAATATTGACTTAGTTCTGAAAAAGAATGCTTTCAAATGGAATTTAGAAGCCCAATTATCCTTTGAAGCATTAAAGAAAGCCATGGTAGAAGCACCAGTTATGGGTTTGCATAATTTCAATAAGCCTTTTGTGATTGAGACAGATGCCTCAGGGGTGGGACTGGGTACAATACTGCAACAAAAAGGTCATCCAATTGCATAATTAAGTAAGACTGTTTCTCCTAAGCACCAATCCTTATCTACTTATGAAAAAGAGTTCTTAGATGTTCTGATGGCATTAGAAAGATGGAAAGGTTATTTGCTAGACATACACTTTATAATCAAAACAGATCATTTCAGCTTGAATTATTTATTGGATTAAAGAATCACCACACCTACTCAAATGAAATGGCTACCTAAGCTAATGGGGTATGACTATGAAGTGGTATATAAAAAGGGCTTAGAGAATGAGGTAGCTGATGCTCTATTCAGGTTTGGAAGTGGTAATGAGCTTTTGAGCATGTTTATGTCCTCTATCATTACTGATCTCATGAAGAAGGTACAAGATACTTGGTTGACTCATGATGTAGTTGGTACTATTATAACTAATTTAAGAAATGGTCAACCTGCTAAACACTATGCTTGGGTAAATGAAAACCTGTTAAGGAAGAGCAAGTTAGCGGTGGGACAAGATGCAAACTTAAGAAGAGAGTTGCTTAAATATTTTCATAAGGACTCCATTGGAGGTCATTCAAGGGTAAAAGTAATTAGTCATAAACTTTATTCACTGTTCTATTGGAAGGGTATGAGGAAGCAAGTCAAACAGTTTGTAAGGGAGTGTTTCATTTGTCAAAAATGCAAGCCTGACTTGAGTGCCTACCCTGGTTTGCTACAACCATTGCCTATTCCTTAAACCATATGGTCTTAAATTTCTATGGATTTCATAAAAGGTCTTCCTAAGTTACATGGCAAAGATGTTATCATGGTGTTAGTAGACATGCTAAGTAAGTATGCACATTTCTTGAGCTTGTCACATCCCTTCAATGCAACTCAAATTGCACAAGTTTTCTTGGACTCAGTATACAAATTACATGGGATGCCCAAGTCAATTGTATTAGATAGGGATAAGGTTTTTATTAGTGCCTTTTAGAAGGAGTTGTTTAGAGCTCTTAAGGTTAAACTATACATGTCAACAGTCTATCATCCACAAACAGATGGACAGACTGAGGTGGTGACTAGGTGCTTGGAAGGCTACTTAAGATGTATGTCTGGTAAACAACCAAAGAAGTGGATTGAGTGGCTGCCATTGGCTGAATTATGGTGTAATACCAACTTTCACACTTCTATTAATACAACACCTTTTGAAGTAGTGAATGGTTAAAGGTATCCCTCCTGTACATGTGCCATAATGTAGGGAGGGCTAAGTAAATTTGATGCAGTTGATAGGACACTTTTGGTCTTGGGAAGAAAAGCAATCAAGTGCTTAAGTTCCATTTGCAAAGGTCATAGAATAGAATGAAGCAACAAGCTGATAAGTTAAGGTCTGAGAGGGAATTTTTTGTAGGGGACATGGTGTTTTTAAAGCTAGAGCCTCATAGACAAGTTACAATAAGGATGGGTAAGCAAAATAAGTTCTCTCAGAAGTTCTATGGGCCTTTTGAAGTAAGTGCTAAGGTAGGACAAGCTACTTACAAGTTAAAGCTACATACACAAGCTCAAATTTACAATGTGTTCCATGTGTTACAACTGAAGAAATACACAAGACCACCTTTGAATGATGATCTGATAGCCTTGCCATAATGTGACATTGAGGGATCACTTTTAGTTCAGCCAATTAAGTTGTTGGACAGGAAGATAATTAAGAAGCACAACAAGGTGGTAGTGTATGGTTTGGTACAGTGGGATAATGGCACAATTGAAGATGCAAGTTAGGAGGACTTGGGGAAATTGGTCGTAAAATTTCCTAAGTTTGATCTAAGTTCTTGAGGACAAGAACTTTTTAAGGGGAAATGATTGTCAAGAGCATAGTTATGAGACCTTGTGTGACACGTGAGGTGTACGGGTTTTGGTTTATAATCAGACATGTTAGGTTGCATGTTTCCTTGTTTTCACAAACGCCTCTAATATATTTTCCCCCTCCCAGCCTAAACCCATTTTAAATAGTCGTTTATTAGTCATTAGTTATCTTAGCTTTAGTAATTGTAATCTCTCTTTTCCCACCTTTCCGATATTACGAATCATGATTATCATATAACCACCAATTGTGTAGTAATTGAATTATGTTATTCTGATTATTTTAGTATACCTTTCTTTGGAATATTGCAGTGACAAATTGCAAGAAGAGGAAAACTATGCCAAAGGTATTCTTCTTTTATTTAAACATCAATCAGAGTGCTCATGTAATACAACTCTATGTGCTGAATAAGTGAATAGTAGTAATACTTTGCTGTAGGCAGCAATAAATAAGCGTTTTTTAATTAAAACACAGCAAAAGAGACGTTTTATATGCAAGTTTGCTACTATTACTCTATACTTTGTAGTCTTGAACATACTTAATTGGTTATAGCCTATAGGGCCAGTTTTATATAATTTATACTTTGCTATTTAGTTTTAAGGAAGGGATCTAGTGAGAAGACTTATAGAAATGAGAAGAGTGAGAAATTTTTTTTGCCACATATTTCAAATAAAGAGGGAGAAATAATGAGTAGATGTGATACGAACCTATCCCATACTAGGCTCGGTTCATAGTCCAAGTGTAGAACTCACTCATAAGCTAGCTTGTAAGAGGAGACACCTAGACTTTATAAACCACCAACAATCCCATACTTGGCCGATGTGAGATCGTAACAAGATGCATCTATTTTTGTGGATGCATCTAAAATTTGTGGTTTTGGTTTCTTCTCATCCTTCTTATCTTTATTTTATTTCTCATTTGATCTTAACTCTATAGTTTTAATGCAATACCAGTTTACTGTATTTTTAATTTATTTTTGCATTTTTTTTACTTCTTAGTATTATTGTTTTGGGATTTTGGACTGAACTCTATTCCTTTAATGCAAGGACAATGCATCTTCTGGAAAACTCGTCAATGTTCAAATACCAACACCGTTGATAACACATTTGGTCAATTATTGTGAATACATAACTCATATGGGCAAGGTAACAACTAAACTTCCATTCTTTCTAGTTACCACTAAACTTCCATTCTTTCTGGTTTATTGTGAATAAATAATTAATGTACATATTTGGATTTATTTTCTCGAGCTCTTTGCAGCTTGTAAAACTTCCATGTTCTCCTAATGTTGATGACATATTGACTCTTTATCTGGATCATCGATCAAACATAGATGACAGGTTCCGTCATTTTTTTTTCACATGCATGTGCATACCATCTTTGACTTCATCTCTGTAACAACCTTTTAGCCTTATTCTGTATTTTTTATATTGTGGATGAAGGGCTTATGATTCAGCTGGAGAACTTATGAGTGGATTACGTTGTTACTTTGACAAAGCATTGCCTGCAATGCTTCTTTATACATGTGAACGTCAACAGTATGAAGAAGCAACTGCCAATGGAGTTTCTCCTTCAAAAATATATGGAGCTGAACATTTGTTACGTCTTTTTGGTATGCCTGATTTTATTTGAGCTCTTTTGTTAATAAAATTGTGTGATTATTTGGATTACCTTTTAACTTCAACAGGTTATGTGGGCCAATATAATATTTTCAACAAAAAGCTTGGCCAAAATTATATAACTTCGCTAAAAATAAAGTGCATCACACAGGTGAAAGTCGCTTAAGCCAAAATTATAGAAGTTGGTTAAATTTGTCGCACAGGTGAAAGTCGCTTGAAGTGAAGGTTTTCAACCTCCAAATTACTAGTAAAGCATTATCTATTATGCGAATAATATGTTTCTGTAAAATACAGTAACTATAAAGTCCAAAACTTATATGGCAAAAAGTGTTCACAGGGAAAACCCCGCCCAACCCTAGTTGAAATTACCCGTTTGACCTGTACCTTTGCTATATGTTACCCGACCCACCAGTTATGCAACTTGTATTAGTGACATATATTAAATGCAGCTAGAAGTACGTGTTGAGAGAATGAGATGTCACTGAATAGTTTCTAATCAAGTCTAGTACTCTAACTTTATTATATGTACCAATTATTTTAGGAAATGCATATGTTCATCACCTTGAAGTCAAGAAAATCTAAAATCGTAAGGTTGCTTCAAACTTGAGAGGCAGGATTCATCTGTTTCCAGACATTTGTAAACTCTTAAAACAAACTAAAATAGTTGATTAAGCATATAAACATATAAGGTTGGCTTTCTTAACTTTTGAAACGAACTGAAATAATTGTAACTGGTTGCGCATGTGTAGTATCTAGACCCTATTCCTTTCCCACTGAAACTGATACAAACTTATAATTTGTAGTCAACACTATTCACGGGGTCTCATTTCCCCAAGTTTTATATCTTACAAGTGATTGGAAGCATATATTTGATCTTTCCTGACTTTGGTACTTAAGGAATTTTTATTCATTTGCAGTTAAATTGCCTGAGATATTGTATTATGCTAACATCGAAGAGGAGACTCTTATAGAGCTACAACACAAGCTACAAGACTTTCTCAAGTATGACACTTTAAAGATGCTATGATGGGTTGGTGGGTAATGGGTCAAAACTGGTTCAGGTTGAAACTGGTCATTTCTTTAGTATGGGTGATGGGTCAAACTAACCCAGGACGGGGTTGGTTTCACCTGCAAACACTTCTTTTGTCCTTCATAAATAACTATCACCGTTAACTATGATTAAAATAAACCAATATAGTTGCAATAATATTCTTTATCAGTAAATAATAAACGATATGTATAAATTACATACAGACTTCAATGATTTTCAACCCACAACCCGTTTGATCACCTGTCACCCTCTAGAATTTTGTCTAACTGATTTGAGATAATATAAAACGAAGTCTACTTATTCGTGAGCGGTTGCTGAAACTAGCTTTTTGGGAACCAAATTCTATGTCATTAATACGTAAATATCTTATAATGCAGGTTCCTGAAGAAGAAGAAAAACTACTTCTTTCTATCCACCTATGAAACACTAGGTGGTGCATCTACAATTAAGTAACGACGTAATTGATATAGAAGACATCATATGTGTACGTATTAACCAAATGCTCCATGATTAGGTAAATGTAATATAGCTTTTCCTAGAGAATCTCTTTCTTGGGTTCCTTTTGCGTTTTGTATAAATTTGTTAAAGGATTTTATATCCAGTGAAACCCGATTGATTACTTATTCTACTTCAGGTTATGGTAAGATTGGAATTTTCACGTGATGAGTTATTTTTTATGCTCAAGAACGCCCTTTTATCTAGTAAATTTTCACAAGCTGCCGCCTAAATTATCTTTTATTATAGTGATGTAATCGTGTTCTCAGCAGAGCATTTACGGATGCAGGCGTATCTAGAAGTTTTAGCGTGTTATGCTCATATAAATCTTGACCAACCACAAATTCTATTTGTTGACAACAAGCAGGATTACCCGCGCGTTGCTGCGGGACGTTAATTTTTCGCGCGTTGTTGCGGGCCATTGTTATTATTATTATTATTTTTTACTTTTGTGCGGATTTATTTTTTCGGTCTCATGTTTAATAGTTTGTTTTTTTCTTATATGGCCTTATGTGTTGGGCCTCATGTTTAAATGTTTTATTCCTTTTGCCGTTAAAAAAAAATAAAAAAATGTTTTATTCCTTTGGTTATATGATTTTTTTGCGGGTTTATTTTTTCGGTCTCATGTTTAATAGTGCGGGTTTATTCTTTCGGTATCATGTTTAATAATTTGTTTTTTTCTCCCTTATATGAGTTTATGTCCCGCGCGTTGTTGCGGGGCGGTAATTTTTTGTTTTTGTTTTTTTTTTTGCGAATTAATTTTTTTGGTCTTATGTTTAATAGTTTGTTTTTTTTATATGGGCTTATGTGTTGGGCCTCATGTTTAAAGCTTTGTTTTTTTTGCTATATGAGTTTTTTTTAAATGACACCGTTTAATGCAATCTAAAGTTGTACGTTTGTGACTATGTCGATTATTTTAAAGTTGAATCGGTACTTTTGTAATATTTTTTCTCTCTATTTTGTGCAAAAAATTAAAAAAAAAATAAAAATAAATAATTGGGCCGGCCCAAAGTGGGAGCCCAGACCCAAAGTGAGCCCAGTACTATAGAAGCACTGTAGCTTCTACTGTACAACGGTAAATGTATGTATTGTAATTTGCCTTGAGATCAAACTTTCTGAGGTAATGCTACAAAAGTTTCACTTTGGTGGTCAAATTGCTCGTGGTAGTAGGTTGCAAACGAGTTGTAAATAAGGTCTAAACTAAGGTGGTAAATGAAATGAACGTTTAGTGAACATTTCCTAAACCGTGCGTTTTTTTATTAAATGTACAAACATAAACAAGATTTTATGTCGGTTTAGTTAAATAAACGAACATTAACAAAAGTCTCGTTCATTCATTTATATTTGTGAACGTCCAATTATACGTTCTTTGTTGTTCATTTATTTGTTTATGGTTGTGTATCGTATATTTTTAGTATATATTGTAAAAGTTGGCATATTTAAACAAATAAGCACACGTTAGACACAATATTTTGTATTCTGTTTTATTTTCATACGTTCATTTATGTTCGTTAGTTTACGTTCGTTTAATCTCATAAGTGAACGAACATTAGCAACCTCATTTCTTAATGAATGAACATGAACAAGAATTCGTATGTTTAAGGCTTCGTGTCCGTTCATTTAACGGGTTATAATTAAACAAATGAACATGAACAAAGCTTCGTCCATGCTCGTTTACAGCCTTAGTAAATTACTCATATAGAAACTCGCTTTTCTAAAGAAAAAACTAAAATATACCTAATGTTAAAACAATTAATCTTAAATGACCTTTTAATTAAAACCTTAAAGTTTCAATTCAAAAAAAAAATATAGTTAAAAGGTCGGATGCTAAATCTTTTATATAAAATTACATCATTTCAAAGAAATCTTGCCAAAACAATCTTATTGAAAAATAATTAGGTCAATCATGGTGTTACATTTTGACATGTGACAAAATCGAGCAATTTGATTGGCCAATAAAAGGTCAATCATGGTGTTACAATTTGATTGGTCAATTGACTTCAATCGAGCAATCTTATTGAAAAATAATTAGGTCAATCATGGTGTTACAATTTGGTCGGTCAATTGACTTCAATTTGGTTAAAAATAATTTTAGTTTCCACAAAAACATTTGTATAAAAATTAATGTGTTATATTTGTGAATTTTTTTTTTGTAAGACAGTTGTGATTATGTCTTTTTTGCATAGAATCAAGAAAATTGGAATAGCCACAATTACCCACCACTATCAGATCTCTTCACCTAATCTAAATGCGGCTTCCACTTAATCTAATAGAAGAACAAATGAAGAAAAAAAAACAAATTAGTGATGTATGAACAAAGAGTAAATTGCAAAAATGGTCCTTGTGGTTTGGCCAAATTGCAGATTTGGTCCGTCGAATTCCGAAATAGCAAAAACAATTCATATTTTGAAGGTTTGGTTTCACTTTTGGTCCTTGGTCGACCTAAAATGACTAAAATACCCCTGTGTTCTTTTACAAAAACCGTCCGTTAAGAGGGGTATTTTAGTCATTTCAGGTCGACCAAAGACCAAAAGTGAAACCAAACCTTCAAAATACGGACAATTTTTGCAATTTCGAAATTCGACGGACCATGTAAAACCTAAAAATCTCAACAAGTGTAAAATTATCAAAATACCCCTAACGCAATAAAATCCATAAAAGCTTAAATAAAATTCATTTAAATGTTAGAAATTATAAAAATGCAACAAGTGACAATTATAAAAATTATGTAAGATTAAAATACTTTATATTATACAAGAAAAATAATTAATAATTATATATATATAATTAGCCGAATTATATGTATTTATGTATTTATACTTTACAATTAATATAAAATAAATATGGATAAGTACAAAATAAATATTGCAAGTTTTAAAATCTGATTATTCACTTTTGGAAGCCCAAAAATTCGGCCTGACCCATTATAACTCTTTTATACATTTTATTTTGTTTAAACTCTAAAAACAATATCACCGAAACCCTAAAAAAATCAAAGAGGCGGCACAAAGAATTTTTCCAAGGCTTGCACAATTTTTATAGGGTGATTTGAAGGTCAAGGATTGTGGGAAAAATAGTGGGAAGATTGTAAAGTGCTTGGTTCGATTGTGGTA
>BQNB010146446.1:0-16573 GCA_026074375.1 Tanacetum coccineum
AGGGAAACTATCAGACAGGAAGTTGAGATTCCTCAGACTAACTTTCCTACTCAGACCCCAGTTGCAGATGAGGTTGCATTCACAGGTGTGGATGTTGTTCATGAAAGGGCTGCCACTATTGTCTCTAGCATAGATGCATGATAGGGTAGTGGTAACATCACTAAGTCCCCTACCATGCCCCATGATTCACCTCTCCCAAGAGGTCACACACTTGGAAGTGATGAGGGCAGTATGACACTACATGAATTGACGGTTCTATGTACACAATTGTCACACAAAGTGGAAAGCTTGGAGACAGAATTGAAGCAATCAAAACAAACCTATGGTGCTGCATTTACTAAACTTATCAAAAAGGTAAAGAAGTTAGAACAGACTGTCAAGACAAGCCAAGCTAGAAGGAGAGCCAAGATTGTAGTCTCAGATGATGATGAAGCTTCAGAGGATTCTTCCAAATAGGGGAGGATGATAGAAGAAATTGATCAAGACACATAAATTACTTTGGTTACTCCTACAAAGGTTAGTAGTCAAGAAGATCAACCTGAAGATCAGTTGGGAGTTTTGAGTGCAGCTAAGAAAAGTGTTAAAACTTATACTAGAAGAGGAAGAGCAGTTATTACTGGCAATGGTAGAGTTAGTACTGCTAGTAGGTTATTTAGTACTGCTGAAGAATCAGTTAGTACTGTTGGTGCATCAATGCCAGTTAGTACTGCTGGTATGGTTCAAGATGTTAGTATTCCTTCACCAAGTGCAACAAAGGATAAGGGTAAAGCCATTATGCAAGAGTCTGAGCAACCAAAGAAGATCAAAAAGAGAGTTCAAATTCAGATGAGTCTTGATGAAGAATTAGCTCAGAAGTTGTATGAAGAAGAACAAGCAAGGTTTAATGCAGAACAAGAAGCAAAGTTCAATGTAGAACAAGAAGAACTACTTGCAAGTGAAACTACTGAAGATGAAGCTAATCCCTCAGTTACTGATATTGATTGGGATGATGTTCAAGCTCAGATTCAAGCAGATAAGGATCTGGCTCAGAGAATGTTAGAGGAAGAAAGGGAAAGTCTATCCATTGCAGAAAGGGCAAGATTACTTGCAGAGCTCATTGATAAAAGAAAGAAGCTACAAGCTGCACAACAATATGAGGCAATCAGAAATAAACCTCAAACCATGTCTCGGCAAAGAAAGACCATGTGCACATATATGAAGAATATGGCAGGATACAAGATGGAACACTTCAAGGGAAAAAGCTTTTATGAAGTCAAGGAAATGTTTGATAAAGCTTACAAACAGGTTACCTTATTTGTGCTCATGGACTCTGCTATTGAAAAAGAAAGAACAAAAAGAGCAGGACTAAATCTTCAAGAAGAAAGTTCAAAGAGGCAAAAGACTAGAGAAGGCTCAGAATCAACTGAAGAACCAAAAGCAGATGAGATATCACAAGAGGGTTTACAACAAATAATGATGGTAGTCCTAGTGGAAGAAGTCTATGTTGAAGCCTTACAGGTCAAATATCCAATAATTGACTGAGAGATTTACATTGAAGACACTAGGAAGTATTGGAAGATCATTAGAGTTGGAAATCATACTGAGGTATATCAGATTTTTGCTAATATGTTGAAGAAATTTGATAGAGATGACCTGGTTAAGATTTGGGATTTGGTTAAGGAGAGGTTCTATACAACAGAGCCTACAGATAATAAAGAGAAGGAATTGTGGGTTGAACTGAAAAGATTGTTTAAACCAGATAATGATGATACTCTATGGAAGCTTCAAAGGTATATGCATGATCCTTTGGTATGAAGGCTTTATGATACATGTGGTGTTCACCATGTATCTTCAGTAAGAGGACATGAAATTTTCATGCTAGTTGAAAAAGAATATCCATTGACAAGAGGGCTTATGACTGTGATGTTGGCTAACAAGCTTTAAGTGGATGAACATTCAGAGATGGCAAATGAGCTTTTAAGAAAAATCTTCATTTCTACTGCTGGGTACAAGAGTTTATACTGCTGGTTGAAGAAACTGCTGGTGGTAAAGATTAGAGAAAACAATACAAAGTATAGTACTGTTAGTATTATAGTTAGTACTGCCAGTACAAAATGTTAGTACTGTCAGTTTATTAGTACTGTTAGTATAATAGTTAGTACTGTTAGTTATATAGTTAGTACTGCTAAAGTGATATGCATGAGATATATTAGGAATAGTTATGCATTGATTAGTATACGTGTTTTGTAAGCCTATTAGGGTTTCCTTGGTGTATAAAAGGAACCCTATGGCATAGATCTTGACATCCGTTTTCATATTAGTTTTTCATAGTTTTCATAGCAATCATAGTTAGTATTCATAGCTATTTTGTAACTCAAAATAGTGTTCAATATATTGAAAGTTTAGTAAAGATCTTGTTTCACTATTTCATTGTTCTTCTTAGTATTACAAGCTAGATTCTGCATAGTTTGTGATATTATCAATCTTAGTTTCTACTATAGTTGTCTTGGATCTATCCAATACAACTAAGCTTTAACAAGCTACGTAAGATCTGTCAAGAATGGTTCAACATGCCACTCTAGATCTTCGAAACAATTAAGCAAGTAGGGTTCTAGAGTCTAAACATGCACACACATCAACATCCTCTTAGCACATATGGTTTAATTCAGAGAAACTTATAGATTTGATACAATCACAAGTATGGGGAGGATACAAGCAAACAGTCAAAGATAATATTTCAAATATGTTCAACAATAACATTAACATCCTTTCTTGTCAAAACACACCTTACAAAATCATTCCTTTGGGCTCTTTCCCTTCCTGGATCCATAGTACTAAAAGAAGAACTAACAGTATTAATTGATGAACTAACAGTATTAAGTCTGTTAGTACTGTTAGTGTAGTAGCCTCCTCTTGACCACTTTTGTCATCTTCTTTTGTGGGATCCAGAACTCAATTCTTCTTTCCAGCATCATCAGCAACTTCATCTTCTAAGCTCTTTGAACTTTGAGAATCAGAAGTCAAAAATGGTAGGAGTACATATTGTGGACCAGGAACTGTCTTCATTCCTCCTTGTCCTTCATCAATATTTGCATTGGTACCTCCTTTAAGACTTCCTCCAAATGCAACTAATCCTCTATCAATTTCTTGAAAATCTGTAAAAAAATGACTTATTTTCAGTCATATGCCTAGAGCATCCACTGTCAAAAATTCATTGACCCTGTAAAGTATATTATGGATTACCCTGCACTCAAAATAAGAGAATTAGTTTCTCTTGGGGATCCAAGCCATTACTGACTTGAGTCTGCCTTGTAGATCAACATAGTCAAATCTTTTAAGCATGTATGATCCATTGTCTTTGGACTTATGGTCAATAACATTTCCTGTTGGTCTACAAATCCAGCATGTTGAGAACTTAACAAAATTTTCCTTATTTCCCTTAGCAGCACTAACTACTGCTTTTGACCCAGCAGTAGTTACATTGTTAACTCCTAGCATAATTAACTTTTTTTAATTAAAATTATTGGAATTTAGCTACTGATTTTTTGGTTAAAAGCTCTTCTTACTGGTGAATGTGCTTTAAAATAAGAATATGTTATGGGTAATGCATCATTCACTTTTGATTTAGGGGTAGTAGTATTGACAGGCCAAGACAGAACTAATTCGATTCACTGCTCTTGGAGAGCTTTGCTTAGCAGCATTAACTAGCACTTGTCCTGACTTTTTTGCAACTGCTGTTGGAACAAAATTCCTTTTAGGATGTGGGTGAGTAAGTTTATTTTGGTGGTTCACCCTCTGAGCATTATTCCGAACTGGTCTAACATCCCTTTTACCAGTACCCTTCTCCTTATTTATTCAACACTGGATTATATTCTAGACACAAATTTATTTCATAAAATTCACAGTCTTATGATTAAATGGTTGAATCTTCCAATGACAAAACAAGCTATTCTTTTCTAAACTCAAAACCATTCCTTGAGATTTTGAGTCATTATCCAATTCTAATTTCATCTATTATCCCAAGGACAATTGACTTTTATCCTTGTGATACTTTACTTGCCAATGGTGTTTTCCTTATTAATATACATTTTCATTTCTCAACAGATTTGACAAAATTGAATATTGTAAACTTTGGTTTTGCTGATCTGATTTAGGTTTAAACACACTATCATTATCACTATCAGTGTCTCATTCTTCAATGATAGGAGCACTAGGCCTAACAGTTTTAGGATTTTCCAAACCATCCTTACTAGTTTTAGATGCAGTAGTAATAGTTTCACTCACTTTAGTCTTATAGACATAATCATCTAACCCAGCAAACGATAAGTCAGGTCTTGAGGGCATGTAGTTCCCAATGTAGGGAGGGGGAACTGCATGATATCCCTTAACCTTTTTAAAACTATCATTTACTGGATTATCATCCCCATCACTTTCACGACTGTCAAACACATTATCAAGCACTTCACTCTCATTTACTTGTTCGTCAAAACCAAGACCAGTCTTGTCTTTAGCAGTTATTTGACTATTTATCAGTTTAGTTAGGTTCTTAGATGATTCTTCAAAATTTTCTAGTTTAAGTTTCAAATCGTCTTTCTCTTTTAAAGCTTCTTTTAACTGATTTTTAAGATCTTTGATAGAAATATCTTTCACTTGAACATCATACTTTAAAAATGCAATATCTTTTTCATAAACAACTTCATTCTTTTCATTAACAACTATCCTAGCTTCTAATGATTCTAATCCCATTTGATAACCTAATATTTCTAGATTATATTTATTAAGAGCTTCACGCTGTTGATCATACTGTTTTTGTAGAGTTTCATATGATTTTAAACAATCTTTAGAACAAGTATGTACCTCAGAGTCTAAACTTGATGAACTTGATGAACCTTGAGATGTATAGGCCATTAGAGCAAAGTTTGTGATGCCTTCTTCACCCTGAAAGCTCCAATCATAACCACCTATCCCATCTTGAACAAACAAGGCATTAGTAGTAGATGTGTCTACTGGTGCATTCCTTCTTGGATCATCTTTATTTCTATTTCCCTGATTCCTTGGCGCCCTGCATTCTCTTTGCATCCTTATCTCTAAGTCAGCAGCTTCGCCCATCAACATTATTAATCTTTCTTCTAGCAGTATTAACTAACTCTGGCAGTACTAAGTTTGTACTGGCAGTACTAACTCCGTTATGATTATTTTATGATGTATCTTCATATATTGTCCTATATGGCTATATATGCTCTTCTTAGAATTTGAATGAACTTTATTTATGAGTTTCCAAAAGTGTGGATTATAATGTTGAGATATTTGTCATGCTATGTTGGCTTGCACTTGTACTTCTAACCTTGTTTTGTAGCAAACAAATTATCGTAAGATCGATCCCTTGGTGCCCCGAACGAGGGGGAGCATACATCAAGGGGGAGTCTTTAATCGTCGATTTCTTTCTCTCTACTACAATTCGACGATCAACCTTTTTGGATTCGACAAAAAGGGGGAGAAATGGAATTAAACTCATTAGTAATTTATAAACCTCTAATTTTATACTAAATGAGTTTATATTTTGTCATCATCAAAAAGGGGGAGATTGTTAATACAAATAATGTCTAAAAACGTTATTTATATTTTTCGACCTCTCGATGTTTTGATAATAACAAAATGTAAAAACGTTTACGATAAAAATAAACGTTTATAAATTACTAACCGTAAAATTCTATTTCTAAGATTAATCACTTAAGGTATGGATAAACAAATCATTAAACATGATTAGTGATTAAGAAAATATTTTTCTTAAACCTTACATTTCTACAAAAGTGTTTTTATAAAAATATAAAAACAAAATATTTATTTATAAAAGAAATGTATTATTAAAATAATAAATTTGAAATTAGATTTTCCCCCCTAAAATGGAAGGTTCTAAAACAGATAACACCTTCCCCACAAAAAGACAAAAAAGAGGAGCGTAGTCTACGGCGCCCCCCTTATAGGCTTGGCGGCCCCCTAATATATTTGGGACCGCCGGGATCGTCGCCAGCACAACGACTCTTTTTGTCTCCTATAAATACTAGGCCACCCCATCTGAAAAACAGAACCTCTTGCCAAGAATTTTCTCAGATCTAATTTTCTCTCTTCTTTTTTTCTTTCTAAAACACATATCTTAATCACTAACATACCTTGATCTTGTTTCAAGTGATTAATTCTTATAGAGTTCTTCTTATTTAAAGTTTCTCAACAAGCTCTAATACCACTTGTTGATCCCAATGAACAGATCTGCTTAGCTTGTTGAATATCTCTTGATCAACCCTTTAAAATATAAATATAAATATATAAACATATTATAAAATATATATAGATTAGGTAAGAATACAAAAAATCTTCCTAATTATAGTAATCCGGGAGTCATGTTTATCGGGTCGTTAAATCACCCAACGAGGAATGCAATTGAAAGCTGAGAGTCGTTTTGAGAATCGATGCTTGAATGGAATAAGATTATGATTGGTTATCTAAAACTACGGGAAAATTAAGGCAAAACTTAAAAAAAATAAGATAAGACAAATGTTAACTAAAAACGCAAAACGAAAATCCTAAACGGGACCTAAAACCCTAAATTATCAAAATTAAGTCCTAAAATGATCTTTTTGGATTTTATAAGTCTTAATTGACTAAAAAGCTAGAACAAAGAAAATGTTAAGAATCGTTTTGACCTTCTTCGGGATATGTTATTTTACATATATTTAACTTATATACGCAGCGGAAATTAAAGAACAATAAGTTATTAAACAAGGTTTTAACCGAACGTTTATGCCTTAATATTATTAGTACGTTACCTAACTGTAACATGGATCCTATGATCCTTGAGGCTACTAATACATATAGACACGACTATAACACGTCTTATAAACTAAACTACTAAACTCTTTACATAAACTAATCTATTTAGATCTCTCATTGGGAGAGGTCTAACTATGATGGATGGATAAACTACATACCTTAGACCTCCTTTTATAGTATAAGGAGTCAAGGTTTACATAGAAACTAATAATGATAATAATGATAAAATTAATTATCTTTGACTAATTAATAATGATAATAATGATGAAATTAATTATCTTTGACCAATTAGTTATTCAATCATTATCTTTGACCAAATCTTTCAATTCTTATCTTTTGTAGTATTCTTTGACTACAACTTTGGTCCTTCATGTTTCCATCTTGTTTCATTCGTGTTTTGTCTTATCAACTCAAAATATAATTCCCAACAAGCTTAATCTAATTGATAAATGCAATACCCTAATATAAGACCACGAAACTTCCCCTAAAGTTAATATACGAATGAAACAAAACCTCTTCCCGTTTTTGTTATAATTAAGTAGGGGTCTTCAGTAGATATGCCAACCTGAAGAGATGGTTAACATATTATTCAATAAGCTTCAACACTGAAAGTATGATAAAAAACCATCTCTTGAATCTCGAACTCAGTAGGATCTATGTAGTGATCGTTGATGAAGAAAACAAAGTATAACGAATTTGATGAAGAAGTAGAATCTCCCAAACTTGTGTCTTATATCTTGTACTATCAAAGACGTTAAACTCATACTCCTTATGTCTCTGCAGCACAATCTCTTGACAAAATCTCATTCTCTATAATGAGACACTGAGCACAATATCGATAAATCCTTTAAGTGATAGCGAATGTGAGCATTGAGCACCTTAGAAAAATCACACATTCTAGATTTTGTAGGCAAGTCTTACGTCACCATACAAAATCAAACAAGTTTCCTCCTGCTAAAAAGATTTGATAAGAACATGCAATCTGTGAAACTCAACTACCAACATCAATATAATGCAATATCATCTGTCTTCGTAATCAAATCTTCAATAATTCTTATAAAATTACGAGCCATATATGTAATTCAATTAAGAATAAACTTGTTGTGAATAAACAGTTCCTACGAGTTCACCAAAACCATCATCATAAATCAATTTATACATGAAACCCTATGAATAAATAACTTACTTGAAGATCGTATTGCATAACCAAAAAGGCTATTGAGAGGATGATCATAAAGATTGTTATAGCAATTTAACTCCAAAACCCTAAAAAACTTTTTACCACAAAACGATTTCTTGAAAATTAGGGGTTTTGGGTTTCTCATAAAACCTGTTAATCCTAGATCGAGAGCCACCAGCTCCTGATACCCAATTGATAAGAATCGTTTAGGCCCATCCTTGGATATGTCTTTACAATTATAACTTTATATACACAGCGGGGAAATTAAAGAACAATAAGTTATTAAACAAGGTTTTAACCGAACGTTCATGCCTCAATATTATTAGTACGTTACCTAACTGTAACATGGATCCTATGATCCTTGAGGCTACTAATTACATATAGACGACACTATAATCCACGTCTATAAACTAACTGTCTCAACTATGTAACTTAAAACTAACTATTAGACTCTCTATTGGGAGAGATCTAACTATGATGGTATGGTTAGCCATAAAACTTTCATACCTTAGACCCTCCTTTTATAGCTCTTCTCTATAAGGAGTCAGGTTTACATGGAACTAATAAATGATAATAATGATAAAATTAATTATCTTTGAACCATTAATAATGATAATAAATGATGAAGATTATGATTGGATTTCTAAAGCTACTGGAAAATTAAGGCAAACACTTAAAAACAATTAAGGGAAAAACAAACTTTAACTAAAAACGCAAACCGGGAATCCTAAAACGCGACCTAAAAACCCTAAATTATCAAAATTAAGTCCTAAAATGATCTTTTTGGTTTTTATAAGTCTTAATTGACTAAAAAGCTAGAACAAAGAAAACTAGACTAAAAACGGAAAAATTTTAAGCTTAAAAACACTAAAAACATGGATTCAATCCCGTTCTTTAAAAAATTAAATTTTGCAATTTTAACCCTACGAAAGCAAATCTAATTTTCCTAGGTTCTAAATGTTAAAAGAAAATTTTCTAAAAAAGAATTATATTTTTTTGACTTTTTTATAATTTTTTATGAATTAAAAACGATTTAAATGAAATTAAATGTTTAAAAATACTAAACTATTTAATAAAAATCTAAAAAAATTAGCAAAAGTGCATTGAACAATGAGGAATCTAATAAAAATAAGCTGGTGAAAACTGCTTATCAAATAAGTTGTGAAATAAGCTAAAACAGCTTATTATACAAAAGAACTCAAAATGTGTATAACTAATAGATTTTGCAAACATAAACCGAAAAAGACCCAAGGGCGAGTGGTAGAGGGAGTGTGTGTAAAAACGTTTGGTGAATAGGGGTGAGGTCCCGGGTTCGAGCCTTGCTCACCTGGGACTTCCCCCAATTCCCAAATGTTTTTTAAAAGCCATTTTTTACAACTTTTTAGAGGGATTAAAAATAAGCACTTTTTACAAAAACACTTTTTTTATAAGCCACGAATAAGCACTGAAATAAGCTAAGAAAGTAGACAGATTAAGCTAGACTATACTAAGTTATAAAATGGCTAACTGTTTGCAATTTTAAGCACTAATAAGCAAATGAAAACTTAAAATAAGCTAAGACAGATAAAAGGGAATATCTAAAAAGCTCTTAGGAACAAAAATAAGCAACTTCAATAAGCTAGAATGGCAGTTTAATCAAAAAACTATAAAACTTTGAAATTTTAAGCTAATAAGCAAATAAGCTCTAAACTAAAGAGAATAAGCTAAAATGGGCTTAATCTAACCTAATAAGCTAACCTAAACATAGAATAAGCAAAAGCAATAAGCTAATAAGCCTAATTAAGCAAATAGCTTTTTGGCCCAAACTGAGAAGCAAAAAGGCCAAGAGGGACTTTTCTAGCTTAAAAATAAGCTAGCAAAAGGATCCGTATGGCTTAGTGGCTTATACCACTAAAAAGATTGGCCAAAAAGCTACAATAAGCAACAATGAAAATGCAGTTTGAAATTCAGATAAGCACTTAAAAAGCTTCAGGAAAAAGGCATCTTACACAGATTCAACACTTGGACAAATTTTTGCAAACTTTTGCAATCTTAACAAATCACCAATTTTGAGCTTAAAAATAAGCAAACAAACAGATCCTTATGACTATATAACCTACAAACAGATTAAGCTTTGACCTCAAAGAGCTTATATCAACGATCAAAAGAGAGTTTGAAATTCAGGATAAGCCACAATAAGCATTTGAAAAGGCAATTTCTCAATTTTTTTGAACACTTGGCACTTTTGATAGTTTTGGCAAAAACATAAAAATGACAATGCAGGCTATAGAGCTTTGTTTCTAACCTGTTTTAGCACTTAGACAAACTCAAAAACATCACAAAACATCAATATGCAAGATCACAATCAAATAAGCAAATAAGATAAGCTTGAACCAACAATTTCAAACAACAAACTCTTAAAACCTTAAAAATGAGGTTTACCACTTAAAAACTTAAACAAACAGAATTTTTGGACTACTTTAAGCTAAACTAAACTGACTCAAGTATCAAAATGCAATCTTGACCCATTTTGACCCATTAAAACAGTTATGCCAAACACCCCTTTAAACTCTTAAAATGATTTTTAAACTTTAAAACTTAAATTTTTTATGAACAAACCTATTAGACCAGATATCTAACAAGCATAATAAACATTATTAAGCATATTTCAATAACAATAAGCAATCAAATAAGCTAAAACAGATTGTGCTAGTTTATAAGCTAATTTAAGACAGATTATATGAAAACTCAAACAAATGGTTTCTAAACTTTAAAACAAGCATAATAAGCATTAAACATCATAAGCAAACACAAATAAGAAAATATAAGCAAACAATAAGCACAAATAAGCAGTTGAATAGTAAATAAGTTAAAAATGGAAAAATAAAACTTACAAAGGCCCTTGCTCAAAATAGGGCAAATGAGCTCAAAAGAGCTTATCTACTAGCTCTAACTTATCAAAGATAAGCTAGTAGTGTCCATAAGCCCATCCAAATCCGGCTTATCATCCAAAAAGCTTTTTTGAGTGATTTTTGGTAAAATAAACTTAAACCTTACAAAATATGAAAAAGTTTTGTAAGACTTAAGTAACAACTTAAGAAGGTTATAAAAAAGAGCTTTTGAGAGCTTATAAAGCAGTTTTAAACAATCAAACACTTTAACTTAGTATGGGGTAAAACATAAAAATTTCAATCTTTCATTAAACTTAAAATCATTACAAGGCTTTTAAGAAAACATTACAATAAAAAAAACTTAAATTATAAGCTGAAAACTCCTAAAAAACTTAGATGCCCAAAGGCTTACAAATGAGCCTATTTATACTAATCGAAGGAAGATTCTAGGAGGTGTGCTTTCTTTGTGAGAGCTCTTGCAGCTATTTTTCTTATGTGAGAGAGGTCACAAAGCAATCCTAGCCATCAAATTTGAGTGTCCTCCAAGCCAAATGATCATAGCCCTTAAATCTTTATCTTTATTCCTTGACGAATGGGATGATTGGAGATTGCCAAGGTGGCAATAAGGGGAGGGATAAGGTTGGTCGACACAGGGAAGAAGAAAGGGGAACAGTGTTGGTCTATTATTTGGAGGGTAGTGTAGACAGGGCAACCAAAAAGATGTATAGTTGTTCCCGCTGTTTTTGAAAGTTTGGGAAATGGGCAAGAATGGTTCCTGAAAGTGTATAAGTGTATTGCAGGGATAGTCCTTCCACCTTGCAACTTTGATACTTGAGGTTGATATTTAGTTTGCACTGTTAGTCCTTTTAAGGACTAACGGGGTTAAGGTTTAAAAGGTTAAGGGGAGTGGAGTTATAAGGGGATTAACGGGGTGTTAAGTGGTGATGGTGGGCTAGTTGTTGGGCCGGGTATGGTAATAAAGGAACTTAGGCTTTTTATTAAGGTTTAGGGTGTATAAGGTATAAGTGTATAAGTGGGCTGACCTGGGCCCACTAGGTGGGTATGGGTGGGCCTACTTTTGGCAATTTAGGTTTTCGGGTTCGGTTTTCGATGTTCTTTCCAATGCCTCATCCCGGGGTTAACTTTGATTTTTTGACTTTTGTTGACTTTGACTTTGACTTTTTGACTTCTCACGGTCTTTCCGTTCTCGTGCTCGGTTTTGTCATTTTAGCTTTGATTTTTGTCCTTTTCTTGGATTTCCGTTTCCTGCACAATACAAATGTAAAACATACAAATACAATGTATTTTTAGTACGTTTTTAATCATTTAAGTACGTTTTTAGTGGTCAAAGGTATGTGTAATTAAACACATACCAAAATCCCCCATACTAAGATATTGCCATGTCCTCACGCAATGCTATAAGTAAGCACTTAGAAAACTAAGAATCTCAATCCCCCTCGACTAATTACCTCGAAAAGTAGCTAAGTGTTCATCGAGGGGAATTAAAGAATCAAGAGTTTCGAAAAGCCCCATTTTTACCATTCTTAAAGTTATACACTTATTCCTACTAATATTTTTGTATTTTTCCTATTTTTTTTAGCAACTAACTAATTTGACTTTCATTATTTTCATAACTGTTAGGGATCATAGAACAAGATGCATTTCGATCCGAAAATGCCCCAAAAAGGATAAATTCATCGTCCCCGACTTTTCACTCGCTCCAAACCAAGCTTAAAACGAAATCACTGCTAAATATCAGTTAAGATGCTAACACTACTCATATTTGCAACTTGTGAACTTTTCACTCCCGATAATTATTATATCTTAGGTGAATGTGCCATTTTGAATTTCAACCATGGATCAACATTTTGCAAAATTCTATGTTTCACGTTCCACCCGAGAATAATGAGTTTGAAGGCGAGATCATCCCATGTAGCGACTTTCGTCTCGGCACATCCCAACCTTGCGGCTAAGTGACCAGGCTTTTGACACCCCACAGAGACTAGTATCGGGACTCACGGACCTTAGGTTTCATAAACTCTTAGGTTTCCCGTATATACATAGCTTATTTAAAATGAAATAGTCAAAGTTCAAAAGCATAATTAAATTTAACAAAAAGAGATTTTCATTTATTAATTGACACTTAATATTTAAACATTGATGCAATTGTAACCCTCGACCTTTTAGAAGGCCGCATCATTATTAAACCTCGGTCCTTTAAACAACTGCCACATCGGTATGCGAGCCGACCATGGTCCAGGAGTCTTATTTCGACCTCGGTGATTTCCTTGACCTTTTAGAAGGCTGCAACATCGGTTGTGAGCCGGCAAGATGCAGCAAACTTTTATCAGCCTCGGATTTTTATTCTTACTATGGGCTTTCTTTAGAAGGCTGTAACATCGGTTGTGAGCCGGCAAGATACAACAAACTTTTATCAGCCCACAGTTTATATTTATTATTCTTTTTATTATTATTTTTTTATTTTTTTTACGATATAGAGAAGACTTCTTTTTGTAAAATTCAAGTATAAGTTTTAACTAAGACTAAATTTTTTGCTATATACTACATAAAAATTGTTGATTTATGTTTAATTTCCAAAAATAGCACGTATATTAATCCGGTTAAAAGCTTATGGGAGAAAAAGCCACAAATTACATACATGAGCTCTTAAGATTTCCAAATAATCCTTGTTTAGCATCCTACTCATAATCAACTCTATCATTTTTCGTTCTTCGCGAATTTTCGCGAACGCTTAGCCTAAACGTTAAGGAACAAGCTAGAGCTCAACACGCTCGATCGGGTCAAAATTTATTCTTATTCTACCTAGTAGGAAAGTCAAAATTGTGACAAAACACTTATTTTATTTTTGAAAATTTTTAAAATTTTTTCATTTTTTTTTGAAATTTTTGTGGTAAAAACGGGATTACGTGAAAACAACGACTGCAGGCACAATCAAATCGATAGATCCCCCCATACTAGAATTAAACATTGTCCTCAATATTTTTAGAAGGGTCTCTACGTTACTCTAAGCCGTTTACTAAGTATGCTTATAGATAAACGTTAGTCGATAAGATTAGGATATTGGATTTCCCAAATGAAGCTGAGGATTTGAAGCTCTTATGATCGAAGGAACAACCAACAACCAACAACCAACAACCTCTCCAAAGCTAGGAGAGGTCCTTATATACTACCTATTGTGGCCGGCCCATGGGTTCTAATGGGCTTCCCATGGGCCTTGGGCCGGGCTAGTTTACTTAACTAACGTTACACATACTACGAGCTAAGACTTAATACAACTTGGAAGTGACCGATACTTTTTGTGTTTCCAACAATCTCCCCCTAAGGGAGGTCACTCCAATTTACAAAACTTTAAACCTAGCATATATGCCGTTCATCGTTAGTCTTTAGCTCTAACTCCTGACATCTCCCGTGAATAAGTTGTATAGTGAAGCATTGAATTTCCTGGATTGAGCTTTATTCTTGAACTTGGATTTTGACATTGTGATCTTGAGCATCTTGAGATCATCAACCAAGCACAATCTCTTCGCAATCTTGAAACTTTGCCATCTTGTGAACTTGTACTGACCTGGACGACAGCTCATACTTCTTGATTTGTTGATTTGGAAAGCTTTAATGTTGCATCTTTCTTGAAATTCTTTAACTTTAACACTTCGTCACTTCGAGAAAGACGTTCGATATCAGAGTGACGAAAACTTCTTTGAACTTCTTTGACTTTAATACTTTGTCACTTCAAGAAAGACGTACGGTATCAGAGTAGCAGAAGTCTTGAAACATGTACTTGAGCTTTCATGATGTCTTTATGTTTTGTCGGTTGGGTATGAGCATGTGGCTATAGATCTGTGTGAGTCAAGCTAGAATCAGTACCCCACCTTTAAATTACACTGCAATTAAAACGTTAGGATTAAAGCAGGAGGGGGGGGTGGGGGACGAATATGGCTTTGTCATTCGCCCGAGTTTGGTTGAAGTAACCTTCGAATCTGTGAGGATCGACCTGTGATTAGATAGATTCAATTTAAGAAGAATCTTCTTGACAGGATTTCCAGCTGTAGTATTGAATCTTTCTAACACATAAGTATTAGATTCATCGTACTCAACATGTTCTCATTATTGGAACGTCTCAAAGCAGACAACACGATAAGAGTGAACCAGTGAGTTACTATCTCACCGATTGATATAGAAAATTGATTTGAAAATCAATCGACGTGTCACTTGCTAAAGTGGTTTTGTGACACATCGAGAGTTTTAAGCAATTCAAAAATTCATTAACAACCGTTGATCCATTTCCTGGAACAAGTTTGATTCTTATAGAATCGCACCATCGTTTCTTTCCAGTTGTCACAAGTTTGATTCATAAAGAATCGAACAAGTTACCTACCATGAGCTTGTTTGATGTTGACTCAAGCAGGATTTCCATCTTCATTGTGAATACCTAAGTATCACTTGGATGTTCTGGCAAAAAATCACAAGGATCTTGCGTAGGACTCTAATGATATTACTTGATATTCACATTGTGTGAGATAACAAGCTAAATTATGACAAGTGTTTAAATGAGATAAATGGATGATCTCTTTTGGCTCTAGACTCAATAGTGCACTTTTAATTTTAGTGATCGGAGGCTAGAGCTGAGTGCCACCTTTTCAATATCAACTAACTCGGAGTGAGAAAGTTAATAGAAATGAGTGTATCTCCGTGAGTTTTGAAACAAAGTCTTTCCGACTTTGAGTGGCTGGGAGGGGTTTGTGCATAGCGTCACTGGGTCCATGACTGTCTTCAATGTCAGACAACACCTAAGTGTTTCTGACAGCATATGTATTGACCCGGTTTCTGCCTAAGTGTATGGAGGGCTTCTTTCTTTTCACCCTTTATCCTTACATTTCTTTTTCATTCTTCAACCCCTTCAATGCTTACCGAGACTTCATAACTAACACCTTGTTGGGTTTGTTCCAGTGTTAGCTCCATCTCAGTCGACATTATTCCCGATTCTCACTTTTTCTCCTTTTTAATCATACCTAAGGACTTCTACACTAACTAGTGGATATCCCTGGGTAGATCCCTCCGGTTCTGGCTGGATGAATACCTATACCTAACCACCTTATAACTCCATAAAATTAAGTACATGGTCGGTCTTTTAGGGTATTCCATCACCATTATAAACCAAAATCATTGAAAAAATTCATTCAAAGTGTTTGATATAAATATCAAAAGGTTTACACTTTGAATGTTTTTAATCATCACTAAAAGCTCCCCCTTAACATGTGCATCGTAATCGTAGTACATGCTAAGTGTGGAGTGCATTGAATCCATTTTATATGATCACGTCTTTCAATACAAGTTAGATCCAGTTTAATCACATTTTCTCCCCTTATCCAAAATGTTAATCCCTTGATATTTTGGATATCAATTGATTAACCGTTCGGGGACAAAATGATGTATTCTAGCAGAATGGAACATATTATTGCTCCCCCTCAACTTTTGAGGGTTTATAAGATGGTGCCGAGTACAATTATTTGAAAGATTTTGAATTTACTAAGAAATTCTTGAAAAATTTGTACTCGAGCACATCTTATTTTTCACCAAAAAATCTACACTAGTTATTAACATATTCACAAGATGAAATTATTTACGAGGAATGACCTTTTTAAGATGAGAACAACATATGATAAATCATATGGTCCTTTGAAGTAGCCGTAAGTCA
>BQNB010146447.1:0-16573 GCA_026074375.1 Tanacetum coccineum
CATACCAATGGTTACCACCAAAAAGTTAAATCTTGCCAAGTCAAAGCCTTTGGTGAGTAAATCTGCTACATTGTCATCAGTATGTACCTTGACCACATTAATGAGCCTCTGCTCATAACAATCTCGGATAAAGTGATGTCGAATCTGAATATGCTTAGTCTTTGAGTGAAGAACCCAGATTGCCTTTAACCAATTTGTTAATATTCTTGAAGTTTACATGCCCCAATCTTCTGTGCCATAAGACAGCTTCATCCTTTGTTGCCTTTGCAACCAAACAAGTTACTCCTCCAGAAGGAATGATATTCTTTAGATCCAGACTGTATACATCATTCTTTCTAGGAGCTCTAAGTATCACCAGATCTTCATCAACAAACTTAAACTTTGGAGATAAGATAAGACACTCCTTATCAGTGAAGAGAACATTATGCTTCTTATCACAGATTTGAGAAACAGATAGGAGATTGAACTTAAGCTCCTCCACATAGCTGACTTTCTCAAAGTCTATGCATGATGTCTTGATGGTTCCTTTGCCCGTGTGAATTTACTACAGTCATCAGTGACCACCAAGCAGTACTTTTTCCTATTTACACTCTCTACTGAAACAGGTCCAAATAAATCCATATGGAGCAATTCTAAAGGTTCTCTGACTGTTCTTTCTTCAATCTTCTTGCAAGAAGCCCTGTGCTGTTTACCCTTTCTACATGCCAGACATGAATGATCAAGCTTGAATGTCTTGGAAGGTAAACCTCTAACCAGATTGCCTTGAACCAATTTGTTAATATTCTTGAAGTTTACATGCCCCAATCTTCTGTGCCATAAGACAGCTTCATCCTTTGTTGCCTTTGCAACCAAACAAGTTACTCCTCCAGAAGGAATGATATTCTTTAGATCCAGACTGTATACATCATTCTTTCTAGGAGCTCTAAGTATCACCAAATCTTCATCAACGAACTTAAACTTTGGAGATAAGATAAGACACTCCTTATCAGTGAAGAGAACATTATGCTTCTTATCACAGATTTGAGAAACAGATAAGAGATTGAACTTAAGCTCCTCCACATAGCTAACTTTCTCAAAGTCTAAGCAGGATGTCTTGATGGTTCCTTTTCCTGAGATTCTTCCTCCTTTAGAATCATTTCCAAAAGCCACATAACCACCTTTGAATTCTTTAAAATCAGACAGCTTGTCCTTGTCTCCTGTCATACTTCCAGAGCATCCACTGTCAATAATAGCATAATCTTTGAGATCTTCTTCTGGATTGCCCTGTACAAACAAGTTAAAGAATTAGACTCTTTTAGGGACCCAAGTCATAACTGACTTGGATACCCCTAATGGAGTTACATACTCAAATTGCTTGAGTGTGTAAGATCCATTATCCCTATTCACAGAATCTAGATAAGCCCCCTTTGGTCTCCATGTTTGATTTATCATGGCACTCCCTTTGACACTTACATTTTGTGAAGGTACTGCTTGTGATCCAACAGTACTTTCTTTCTTAACCCAGATAGATTTCATAATTTTCTTGGGTCTTTGTGGTCTGTGAGGAGTCCTTGTGGTAGAAGACCTTGTTGATGGTGAAAAACTTGAGGTTCTAGGTCTTATATTATCCATCCTTGGATAATAAGGTCTACCAGTACTTTGTGAAAGTACTGCGTGTGGTACTCTTGGTCTAGCAGTACCTTGATAAAACACATTAGCAGTACTTTTTGAAGGTACTGTTCGTGTCAATTTCGGTCTGGCAGTACTTTTCAACCCTTCCCTTGTAAGTACTGCTGATGGGATAAAAGACCTCCTTTGGTGAGGGTACCTAGAGTTTCCTGAGAAGTTACTATGGTTCACCCTTTGGATGTTGTTCCAAACTGGTCTTGTGTCCCTTGAACCCTGTGTTCCCTTAGGTTTATGAGTTTGGGTTTGTTTGAAGGTTCTTTCATGTAGATTACAGTCCTTGATTAGGTGATTAGGACTGTAACATACATAACATAATTTACCCCCTTTGTGCCCAAGACCCGTTTTCCTAGATCCTTGACCAACACTGTTTTGACTGCTAGGTGACTTGTTTTCGAAAGATGTTTCACTATTTTCTGAGTTCAAAACAGTTTTCTTTTGAATATCTGAAGAGTTTAAAACAGTCTCTTCATCATCACTATCAACCCAATCTTCAATTATGACTTTATTTCTATCAATTTCTGGTTGACTAGACTTTGTATTCTCTTGATTAAGGACCTTATTCCTAATGGCTAGTTCATCTATCCCTGTAAAAGAGACATTTGCCCTAGGTGGTATGATAGTACCTGTAGGTGGAGGTACTGAATGAAATCCTTTTGTTTTTTGAAAATTTGGATACAAAGATTCAGTCGAATTTGTATTCCCAGATGAATTTTCACTTTCCATACCATTACTAGACTCAACCCCAAATCCTATACACGTTTTATCAGACAAATATCTTTGTTTGTTTAGGACTTCATTTTGAAGTACAGAAGCATTTGTCCATTTTTCAAGTTTTACCTTGAAATCATCTCTTTCTTTTAAGGCTTGATCTAGTTCCTTTTGTTTTTCTTCTAGTTTCAAATTCCTTATCTTTAAGTCATATTCCATCTGTTCATACTTATCACCCCATGCATATTCATTCTTTTCATGTGTTTTAAGTATAACTTCTAATGACTCTAAGCTCATTTGATATCCTAGAATTTCAGTCCTAGCCTTTTGAAAATTGTCTCTTTCAGTTTGATAGCTTTCAAGCAACTTTTTATAAGATTTACTACATTTGGAACAGTAAGGTACCTCTGAGTTTGTAGCCATCAAAGCTAGAGACACTGGTGTATCATCAGCTTTGTTGCTCCAGTCAAAATCACCAAGTCCATCTTGTCCAAAGTGCACATGTTCTGCATCAAACTCCATGCTCCATATCATCTTGTTCAACTTCAGTCAGTGCCATCATAGCAAATGTCACTGGTTCAGCATCAAATTCCTTGGTCCAGTCAATATCTTCATTGTTGTCTGTTGCCACCAAGGCTTTTGAGTTTGAATCTTCAATAGCCACAATCCTCTTTTCATTACGACCATTTGCTCTGTTTTCCTGGTATTTAGCAAATCTGCACTCCCTAGCAAAATGACCCAACTTTTGACAATTAAAGCATTCAATCTTTGACTTATCAAAGGTAATCCCATTCTTTGGCTTGAGGTCAATGGGTCTTCCTGTTTTCCTCATAAACTTCCTTATCCTTGCAGTTATCATAGCCACCTACCATCGAATGTCATTTCTTCCATTAGATCCTCATCAATTTGCAGAGGTCTTCATCATCATGAGTTGTAGGCATAGATGCTTGTTGAGCAAAGAAGGAACATATGATTTCATCTGAGTGGGAAGCACAGTTAGGAGCAGTTTGCACTGTGAGATGCCTTGAGTATATCCTTTTGGGATATTGTGGATCAGCAGTACTTTGTTGCAATGGTACTGCCCTTGAATTCAGTGGGTAGAAATAGCAATTTTTTGTGCGTTTGAATTTGAAACACCCTTCAATTCAGCTCATACACCTTCAAGTTGTTGTTTGAGATCATCAATCTCCAATTCATTCCAATTCTGGTTGTCCCGTATCATGGTAGCAAACTACATGCACACAGATTGTAACACTTCTTAGGAAAACTTCAAATTCGCATCTTCCATTGGGAAATTTAGCAATCATTTAATTCAAGCATACTAAGACAGTTCTGAAACCTTTGTATGCTGAATCTAGCTCTTCTCTTAGATCCGATAGTACACATCTTCGAATTGTTGTTTCCAAAAGATTCTTTTGATCTTTCTTGTGCTTCATTACCTCAAATTCTTGCTTTGATGGTCTGGGGGTTGTCATAAAGGTTTTGCATCTGTTTGGCATCATGAAACTAGAAGATGTCTATCTGAGGAATTGGCAGAAAGTTAAATATGTTAAGAGCTTTTTCTCATTGTTTCTTCTTGCGTTGGCAGCAAGTGAAGTTTTTGGTGCTGACGAGGATGCAGGATCAGTTGTGGCTTGGTCTCCATTGGTGATTATATCCCATAGTATATGATCAGTGATGGCAATATACTGTCGCATCTTCATGGACCAAAGGTCATATTCACCTTTCTTGATCATTGGGATCCTTAGTGCAGTAACTGATGAGGTGGGAGGAATAGGTTCAGCTTCAGACATCTTTAAATTGAAAGATTTCGAATGAGTAAAATTCTTCTAGATCAGAGTCTCTACACAGGCTCTGATACCACTTGTAGGATCGATATACCTTAGTATAATAAGCCTTTAGCCTGTAAAGGATGTTACTTCCTTGAATAAATCCAAGTCAATAACAATGAAACACTGATGTAATACTATCAACTATGCGGAAACTAGTTAACAGTATCAAGAAGAACACACAATGTTTTGACAAACAATTTGTATTATCACACGTTGAATCTGCCTAAGATTGCAGATCCCTAATACAATACTTATCTCTAATACTTTTTTTGTTGTTGTTTCTGTTGTATTATGTGTGTGTTGTTTAATACTTCTACAGATCCTTTTATAAAATAGATAACTCTGTAGTGTCACAGTCCTTGTTATGTCACAAATACTAATTATACTAATCACTATTTTAATGTTACATGATAAATACTACGGTAAACCGTTAATCTTTAAAAGTTCCTTTAACAACAGGCAGTCGTTGACTTTTCTATACGAAGAAGGCAGTACTTTGATCTTCAACTTAGTAGTACTTTGACCTTTTAACTTGTATTTCCCAACATTTTAATTATGAGGTCTAGAAGGTTGTGTCGTAAACTGCTTTTAAAGAGTAGGTTAAATGCCCTCAATATTGCCATTGTGTAGGTAGAAAAGGCCATTTGCTTAGGGATAAGCCAAATCCCAAGTGTTGGGGTATTGATGAGGTGTCAATTTTGTATACTTTTCGGGGTTATTATTACCCCCTAAATATGCATATATGCCTAGATTTTTGCTTAACGTTTGTCTGAATGTTTTTTAGTTACTTGGATGGCTTTTGGAGGAAATACACATGACTTGGATTCAATTGGAGAAGAAACGACAAGACCATGACTCTACAACAACTATCTTGAAGAAAATCTCACAGACCGTAGAGATGGCGTCGCAAACCATACGCGACGGTGTCATGTCACTCAAGAGATGGCGTCATGGATTTTTAGACGGCGTCAGAAACGTTGACGACTTAAGAAATTCCTAGAAGATTCTACTGGGTGATGGCGTTAGAATCATAACGCGACGCCGTCGTGCCTATTTTCCTAAATATACAAATCCATTTTTAGGGTTTTAAGTGTGTAATTTTTGGGAGACGAACCCTAGTTTTAGAAGACGATTTTAGCAGCCTTTAGGCTTGTTTTTAGGGTGTCAAAACCCTCTTGTAACAGCCTCAACTGCATGATCTAATCAATTGAATTTCATTTTATCCCTAATCACTTAATATGTCTATATGTTTTGTGATAGATTCTTGTTCTTCTTCTTTATTTACCATGCAAGGCTAGATTTATTAGTATTTACTTATGATTGCATGGAACTTAGTTCGTAGATCCTTTTAATGTTGCTCTTTTTGTGATGGATGTGCGTGTTAGGCTTTAGAAAACTAGCCATAAGATATTAAATTGGCATAGACGTCTAGGGAAACGCGAGTGTGTAGAAAGGATACCATCGGTAACAACCTTTGTTAGGAATAATTGTAATACTTAGTTTCTACTAGTAGGTATGTAGTTCCTACTGGTAGAGTAGTAGTTCCTACTGGCAGGTATATAGTTCTTGCTGGTAAGGTTATTACTTAGTCCATGTAGAGTCAAATAGTTATTCCAGGATAAGGTTTTTGTTAGTTAGAGATGAGGATATGCATGAGCTAAATAAGGAAGAGTCATGCATATTATTCTCACGTGTTTTTAGGAGATGCCGATTAGGGTTTCACCACTACAAAAAGAACCCACGGGTTAAGGAAATAGAGGGATCCAGAAAAACACAATTCTCCTTGTTCGTTAATAGAAATCCATAGAAGGATCTTTTAGTTTTTATCAGTCCTGTTCTTCTTATCAGTTGTGTCTATATTCCGCGTAGACATTAGCTTTTCTAAGCAAGAGTCTCTCTTGTGTTTAGCTTGTGATTACATAGGCTATTCACCATCCTTAACATGCAGTAAAGATCTATCTAGAGTGGGATCTAACAAGTGGTATCAGAGCTTGTTGAGAGTCTCTCATAAGAAGAATATTCCAAGATCCTTATAAACCTCACAACTAAACACCTCTCTACACCTTTAAAATGGCAGGATCTGACAATGAAAGTGATGATGCTAGTGTTCATAGTGAAGCCACCATTGCTCAACAACAACAAAATAGTCAACCTCAAATCATTACCATTGTCTTAAACAACAATGCAAAGTTTCCTTATTTGAAGAAGGATGAGTATGAGGTCTGGGCTATGAAGATGGAATACTGGATCACAAACAATGATATGAATATCTGGAAGGTGATCAAATGGCAACAGCGTGAAAAGGGACTAGATAGAGATCGTGATGGAAGGGTCATAGTCTTCCCCCAACGACTGCAGATGAACACATTGCTGTTCAGAGGGAATCAAAGGCAAGAACTACCTTGCTTCAGTCTATTCCTGATGATCATGTGGCTGATTTCCATTATATGGATGATGCAAGGGATATATGGAATGCAGTCATGCTTGGTTTGGTGGAATATGCGTATCCAAGAAGATGAGAAAGTCAAGCTAAAAGCAAGTCATTTTCAGAGGTTCGGAATAGTGAAGCAGAGGGATTGCACAAAGGGTATGACAGGATGCAGAAGATTCTAAGTCAGCTTAACCAACTCAAGGCCAAGCCAGAGGATGAAGATATTAATCTTAAGTTTCTAAGAGCTTTACTTCTTCCTTGGTCTAAGGTAGGCTTTAACCTTGGAAAATAATAGGGGGGGAGGGGGGCTGGACTTGAACTTCTTTCTTTTGATGATTTGTACTACAAGTTAAAGACTCTTGAGATAGATATCAAAGGATACTCTACTTTTTCCTCAAGCTAATCTGCAAGTCCAAGCCATTCTTCATTTGTTAAGTAACACAGTGCTAGCAAAATGATGTCATTATGCGATAGTCCAAGTTTCATTCTTCATCATACCTCATGCTCATCAAATCAAGATGGGTCTCAACAGATTCTGGTAATGGTATTGAAGATGTTCTTTAATCTTTGTTGTTGTTACTATGCTGTACAAACAAACTGGCTTATGAAGATTTTGAACAGATAGAAAAAATGAATCTGGAGGAGATGGACTTGAAATGGCAAATGGCTATGCTTTCTGTTAGAGTACATAAGTTTGAGCAAAAACTAAGTATTACAATTATTCCTAACAATCCTCCCTAAACTGGAATTTGACTATGTTAATTTCTAGTTTCTAGATAGATCTTCAGTCTTGAACCTTGAGGATTGAAATATGAACTTTGCAGCAACATCTAATCTGCTTGAGTATGACTTGGAATCACTTGAAAATTTGCACATATAAGCTGAATGGTCTCTAGGAGGAAGCAGCATCTATATTTTTCATAATGGACACCCTCAAGATAATAATAGATGGGAAAGATGATCAGTGAGCAGATATTGTGTCAAGCAGAATTAGTCTTCATTCTTAGAACCATATAGTTTGCAGTCTGCGTAGCCTTGTTGAACTTGAACATCAAAAGTCAGCAACATTGAGCAAACCTTATAGGAATTCTTGAACCAGCAAAAACTTTGGTACCACCGCAGCAACTATGAGTAGATTTGATAAGCCAATTACTCAAGTAGCTACGCACTCTTGGCTAAGCTAATCCTTTTGTGGGGAATCATGACATCACCATGGTGATTACGTACACACAGTCCAACTCTTAGGAACATGAATCATTGGTAGAATTGTATTCCCTAATGTTTTTTGGCAAATTCATCACAGCCATATGACTGTTTTTAATATTTCTTTACTCTTGTAGCCGTTTGCTCAGGGATAGCCAATCTTTGGTTCCCATTAAGGGCATTATCCATGGTGAGATTGATATACCATTTCAAACTTCAGCAAATGGAAAAGCATGGGTGAGTTTTGACCTCATAGTTTTGCGAAAACTATTAAAAGCTATCAACCAATGTGGAGACGTCACACCAGAGTCGTACCCATAATGGTGAAATAACTCTTTCTTGTCTGTGGAGAATGGTGGTTGGAACCATTTGTGTCGTGGTGGTTAACCAACACCCAAACACCTGACAAGAAGGTTACTTTATTTCCTGTAAGCCTGAAACAAAAACACTTTGAACACCAAAGAACTCAATCCTATATTTGAACATATTTCCAAAGTTTGTTAGTTGCCAAATCCTTTTATCAAAACCATTGTTACTAAAACAAAAAAAGTGAGAACCATTTAAGACAAACTACATCAAAATAGAGTTATATATCAAGTACAGTTGGACCCAACAAAATAGTGATAATAAATACAATAGAGTTAAAAAGTACCTGATCAAACAGGTGAAGAAACTTGGGCAGCTTCAATTTTAACTTCTGGATGAAACCAAATCAATTGCTCAGCAGTAGTCATGTCATTGCCCACAACATCCTTGGCAATCTCCAGCTTTTGCTTTCGCAAACCTTTCCATGAGCTTCACTGAGACGAGGATAAGATATATCTGCCAAACATGGTAGAAACATCTCCTGAATTAGTTTCCCATGGACATGAACTTTGGAAAGAGTATACGCCTCCAACTTTCTTTTTTTATCTGCAAGAGATTGATGATTCCAAAACTGAAAGACCCTTACCACCTTCTTGAGAATCTATCAACACCTGAAGATCACCTCATAACATCAAATCCAGGCACAGCACAAGGTGGTTTTCATAGTATGTGGTCACCATGCCATACATATTTAATAGATATGTCTATCCATATGATGGTTTCCCTTGAGTGGTAAATGTTTGGTAGATGATACCAACTGTAAAGGAGCATTAATTTCTACCAGAGGTGTAGAAGATACCTCCCACACCTGCAAAGCAGAACCACTAATAGGTAGCCTCATTGTAGAGTCCTTTCAGAACAACCCTTGATGAATGTCTTATCATCTGCATCTAAATCCAATTCTTTAAGTATAGATTTGGGCTTAGTTAGACGATTCCTGCCAAGAGACTTCCTCCTTGTGCCCAGATAAAAAAACTAAGGGATTTGGTTGAAGGAATCAACTGGTGGTTGAGGGAACATTCACGGCACAGTGGACTGATGGATTCAGTAGACTTTTGCTGCTTGGAGGAAGGTTCTTCTAACTCAGGACCTGTCCTCTTCAAAGTCCTGCGAAAGGCTTGAACCTGAGTGTTTGCTAGATCCTTTGAATCTTTTCAAACTATCTTCAATATGTGCATTCAGTGAAACTTTCCAACCTTAGCCTTAGTTATCCGTAGAGTAGAGAGCACTACTTTGGTTCTGACAAATCGTTCAGTAGGTTCTTTGTTGTACTGGTCATTAGCCTTTCCATCTTTCCTTCGCCATTATCTCAGCAAAGTGCTTGTTTCTTCCTCTTGATCAAAGCAGCCATCCTGACTGGGAATTTGTCTGCAGTCACATCATCACCCAATAGTGTCTTGGAAAGAGATGCATTAGCTTCAACCTTAGCCATGATGTTGATCCAATCAGCCTCAGTATAATACATGGCTGAAGCAAGAACTTCTTGTTGTCTCCTTCTTTTCAGCTTGTCTCTTTGTTTTCTTTGTCACTTGAGCTTGTTCTTCACCCATGTACCTCTTTGAAGCCTCCTACCAAGTATGTCATCTTCCATTGAATGAGTGTCCTTTCTTTGACAGTAATGTCTTCTTCTTCCACCATTGGAGTTTTTCCTTTGT
This sequence comes from Tanacetum coccineum, assembly GCA_026074375.1. Lineage (NCBI taxonomy): Eukaryota > Viridiplantae > Streptophyta > Magnoliopsida > Asterales > Asteraceae > Tanacetum > Tanacetum coccineum. Next base: position 9,864 of record BQNB010146447.1, read on the forward strand.
TTAAAACACCAGCAGGAGCAACACCAGTAGGAACAGCAGTAGGAATATGGGAACTAGAAGCACCACCAGGAGGAATATTAGAATCAACAGACATCTGCATAGAAAATAGCAAAGGTAGAGCATCCAAATCTACATCTTGCTCTCTTCCTTCTTCTTGGTCAGAATTACTCACAACCACCTTCCTTTTCTTAGTCATGAGTTTTACCTCCATTTCTTAGACTTTCTTGACCAACTTTCCCACCACATCCTTAAATAGCTTCTTGGTGTCCTTGAGCTCAGTTTCCAACGAAGTTACCTTCTGCACAAGAGATAGAAACTACAATTGGACAACAGCAGTTAGTGCATAATGGTCATCTGAACTCTTAAGTGTGACCTGCAGGGGGAGCTTGAGTGGACCTTGGTGGAGATGCATGGAAAGAGCCTCCCAAAGGTTCATCTTCCACATTGGTGGAAGTGAAAGGGTCATCATCAGTCTCATGGACTCGTGAGAAGGAAGCTATATTTGGGTCTGAACTTTTGACATGCTCAAAGACAGGAGCAATAGGGTCAGAAGTTTGTTGTCTTGGGGTGTAGACAAATGGTCTTGAGGTTGGTCAGGTTCAGGCATAGGCTCGGGATATGTTCAGGTTTGGGTGGGGTTAGGACAGCTTGTGAGCTACCCCTGCACTGCACCTTTCTTGATCTTGGGGGAAAGCATAGCAACTAATGTTGCATAGGTTGCCCCTCAAAAGTTGAGCTTCATATTAGCAAAAAGTTTACTAGATAGCTTGAACACATGGTATTGTCTTGCAAAACTAGTTTCTATACCCAAAATGGTTTGAAGAAATCTAGGATACATTAAGAACTTTTTAGCATTTCCTATGTTACTAACCATCCCCTTAAAAATGTAGCTAGACCAGTTAAATTTTCTCCCATCAGATAGACAAATAAGAGCAACAGCAAGTGAGCTACCAAATTGATCCCAACTACCAGACTTGGTACTGAGACAGTGAAGAATGGTGTGGACCAAAAACCTCCATTGAGGTGAAAACTTGTTCTTGTAAAAGGTTAACTTGCCTTCAGTGACATACCCAAGGTTATCCATTCCAGAATAGATTTTCGCAATGGGTAAATCATCAATACCACCATCATCAGCTAATTGAAGTTGACTTCTTACTGAGTCCTCAGTAATGGTGTAGGGAGTCTCATCAATGGTAGCTAGGATAGCTGGGGGACCTAACTCAGGAGACCTGAGTGTAGCCGTAGACCAGAATTGTTTGACTAATGAGTCAAAGATGATGGGGTCATTTGTGAGAGCATACCTTATGTGAGAAGCCCTCAAGAAGTTAAGAATCTGATGATAATCATCACTTCCTGTGGGTTTTTGCAAATAACCCACTTTGTTGTGTTCGTCCCTGTATCTTAGTGCGGCCATTGATGATTTTGAAATAGGGTTGAGATTTTGTGCTGGGTGTAGATCGCAATTGAGAGTTGATACTGGTAGAGAGTGGTAATTTAATTTATATAGAGTAATGATCTCAATTTCTATTGGACCGTTTGGAAATTAGGGTTTTATGGAAAAAGTAACTGTTAAAATGTGAGAAAACAGTAATTATCCATTTAAATAGGAAACCCTTTGACGAATAAAATGGCAAAAATATCGTAACGGTAACTTTTAATGAAGATAAAACTCAATTTAATCTACCAGCACGAACGGACATAACCAGCACAAAGAAAAGTCAACCAGAAGGAAAATTAACATTACCAGTAGGAAGTGGTCAACCAGTAGGAAAATTAACATTACCAGTAGGAAGTGGTCAACCAGTAGGAAAAATGGAAACTACTAGTAGGAACTCTGGTAACACCAGAGGGAACACTTGAACTACCAGTATGAGCTCTTTTTCATCAAAATAAGGCCACCTGGTCCATGTGGAACACTAGAAAATCACTAATACACCCTCTTGTCCATTAGTTCAAAAGTTGAGGCCAAACACACAAAACGTATACAATAATATGGGAAGGAAATTTAATATCAGAATAAAACTAATTATAGAAAGCAAGAGGGTACTAAAAATACCGTATGAAAAAGTTAAAACTACCAGAAGAAAAATACAACTACTAGGAGAAACATGTGTAGAAGAAAAATATGTGGTAAAAAGAAATTTAAAAACAACTTTGTAGAAACTTTTACAAACAACAGTCCTCCCTTGGACTCAAAATCTCCCCTCAATCATAGTACTATGGATTGAGCATCCCAATGTTAACCACAAGTGAGTAAACTAGGTCCATCAAAATGCCTTGGATAACAAATTAGCCACATTATCATTAGTATGTATTTAAGCACTTGAACAAAGTTTATTGTCATTAGCATCTCTTATGAAATGGTGCATAATTTCTATGTGCTTTTTACGTTGGTGAAAAAAAAAACTAGTTTTTAAACTATGCAAAATGGTAACTTGGTTATCAATAAGATTTGGTATTCATCAAGTTATACCCATAATCTAACAACCTTGATTTTGTATCCAGAGTACATGACCACACAGTTGCTGCAGCTACATACTCAGCTTCAGTGGAAGAGGTTGCCACATTTGTTTGCTTCTGTGCATTGCCATGAGATCAACCTCGCTACCCAGAAACTGGACATCCACTAGTTGTGGATTTCTATCCGGGTTTGCCCTGCATAATCACTGTCACTTTAACTTCAGCAACAAAAGGGTGACTCTTTAGGGTACCATAGCCCAACCTAAGGTTGGCCTTTAAGATACTTGAAATCTTCTTCACTGCGGGGGGGGGGGTGGGGGGGGGGGTTTCCATATTTGAAGTAGTAGGAGTTGACTTGATTCTTGAACAAGCACTGCTGCAACATATATCAGGCCTGAAGCTGTCAAGTTCATTAGTGAACCTATCAGGATTGTTCAAATGTACATTTACGGAAAAAAACCCTAATTTTAGGTTCATTCTTGGACTTGAGGCTTTGAAGCTTCATAGGGTTGTAGTGGCTGTCCTGACAACACTCCAAATCAAACTTCTCAGGATCTTTGCACCATATTGTCTTGGCTGATAACAATTCCATCAGGTCTTTGTGAATTGTAACTCCTTGGAAGAAAGTAAGTTCTTCCCATAGCACATAATTTCATAATTCTCCCCTTCATCAAGGCCTCAAAATATCACACCAGGCCTTCTTGGTTAGATCCAAAGATGATGATCATCCACAGAAACTTGTAACCAAGATGATATCTTTTTGTGCTTCTTAGAAAGAGAGGTCTTGTCAATGGTGCCTCTTTTGTATCATGTTTCAACTAAAGGTAGAAAGGGTTGCTAACAAGTTCTTGGTGCTTGATGAAGTCATATACGAGCTTTTTTTTTTTTGGACTACCTGTTAGACCGTCTTGGATGTGAGGATCACAAATTCCTTAGGTTGAGTGAACATATATACGTACCTCAATCAATTCTTCATATTGAACGACACTCTTAACAATCCATCTGATAAACATAAATTACTATGTACAGAGGCAAATGCTAAAACAATCTGATTGCCTCTATTCTTGCAACTAGAGCAAAGACATTCACTCTTAATCAATGCCCTCCTCTGTCTTTGCTTGAGCTACAAGTCTATCTTGTTTCTGACCAAACAATCCCCTGGTCACCTCTCTTGATTTTTGAGTATCCACTTTAGTCCATTAGGCTTATTTTACATTCAGGCAAATAAAAATCAACAAGAACCCATACATTTTGAAACTTGAACTGTTGCATTTCTTCCTGCATAGCATCAACCCAGCTTGGATCTTCAAGGGCCTGAGCTACACTTCTTGGTTCAACTTGAGAAAGAAAACAAGCAAACAGACAATGTTGAAAGTCTGTATGATTGTCTCTCTGCTGGTCATGAATATAACTGATAAAAGCAGATTCACCAGTAGTAGTCTTATTGACCTTGCTTCTCGTTTGCACAGCTGAAGTATGATCCCCAATAATCAGAGATTGAGGATGAATTGTATTGATTCGCTTAGTTGCCACAGGACTGACTTCCACAGTTGATGCTAAATTGTTTAGATCAGCACCAAACTCATCATCATAGGATGAAGAAGAGAAAATACCAGGTGAGGGTTCATTATTTCCAAGGTCTGATGGACTGGGGAATCTTGTTGTAGGCTCATCATCAAAGAATGAGTCAGTTGGACTACCAGTAGGAACTGGAACACCACCAGTAGGAACTGAAACATCACCAGGAGAAATCGTTGTATCACTAGAAGGAACTGGGATGCTACCAGTAGGAACTGTTTTTGTACTTGCTCTCTTCTGAAGTTCCTCAACATCTTTTACATCAGAGGTGGCTCTTTGTTCCTGACTTTTCAGCCTTGCAAGCTCCTGTAGAAAAATTTCTCCAGCAGAATCAAGAGGAGAGTCATCAACTTCATCACCAGAAGTATCTTTAGGCTCAGCCTCTTGAATGCTGTGTGATGGATAAGAAGGGATAATGATGACTTGTTCATCACATTCTGAGTCTGAATCAACATCTTGTGTACCTGCAGGGTTAGTTGAAGCTTCTTGTGTTCCTGCAGATTGGTTAGCTTTATCACGTTTATAGCCTAAAGTATCAGTCAAATAATCGAGGTCAAAATACCATTCATGACCAAGACCCTGTACATTAGGTTTTTCCTCAAGATACCTCAGATTCATAGTCTCTTCTACCCTTTTATTAGGCACATTGTACACCCTGTAGGCTCTATTACTTGCAGAGTATCCAACAATGTAGCCTTCATCAGCCTTGCCATCAAACTTACCCAAATGATCACTTGTGTTTAGAATGGTCACATGACACCCAAAGGGTTTAAAATGACTGACTGAAGGAATGTTCCCAGTCAATAAGGCATAGGGTGTCTTATTATGAGGACTAGTTACCAACACTCTATTCAAGACATAACAAGCAGTTCTTACTGCTTCAGTCCAAAACATAGTAGGTAACTTAGAGTCAGTCAACATAGTTCTAGCTGCCTCTATGAGGGTTCTATTTTTCCTCTCAGCAACCCTATTTTGCTGTGGGGTTCTGACATTACTATAATCACTCTTTATCCCTTTTGACCCACATAGTTTAATAATATGAGCATTTTTAAACTCTGTACCATTATCACATGTCCAACATATGATCTCATGAAAGGCACGTGCAAGAGTGTAGTGGAATTAGAATACCACTTGGAAGAAGTATTCAAAGCTACCAATGATCAGTTAGATTGGCATAATCCTGAAGGAAGACCGTATCCCCATGATCTCAGCAAGCCCCTTCCTTTAATTCAGAATGCACGAGGTCGTCAAGTTATCCCTTTTGATCACTTCATCAATAATGATCTCGAATATCTGAAAGGAGGGAGCTTAAGTCAAAAATATACAACCTCACTTACCAAGACGAAGGCTGCTGATTACGGTCATGTTAAATGGATTGAAGACAAAGTTCCTAGAAGTATATGGAGTCCGGCACAAGTTGTCTACGACAAGCATGCCTACTGGGGAACATATCACTGGGGACCAAAACGTCAGAGATTCTATGGATATGCTACCAACATGGAAACTTCAAAAGATGTCTACTCAAGACACAGGATCATTGCTGTTACCAGTCTCAAGATCATGGAGTTCTTTGGTTACAAACATTTGGAAGAGATTACTGTTCGAAGGCAGGACGATCAGCTGTACAGGTTTCGAGAAGGCGACTTCAAAAGACTTCGTCGCCAAGACATTGAAGATATGTTACTTCTTCTTGTTCAAGGTAAGCTGACCAACCTCAATTTGGATGAACGATTTGCACTAAATGTGGCTTTGAGAATGTACACGAGACGCATTGTCATTCAAGAACGTGTGGAGGATTTACAACTGGCAGTTGAAAGCTACCAGAAGAAGATAAATCTCTCAAGACCAGACTCATACCGTTCAGATCTTAGAAAAATGACTCCCTACACTGCTTACCATGATATCCAAGGCATTATCTATCAAGATGACATGGACATAAATCGTTTGATGCGCACTGATGAACTTCACAAGTTTAGTGACGGCACACTAAACCATGTTCGCACCGCTCTCAATGATATTGCTACTGGGATTCAGATGGAGTACTTGCCAAAGAGAAAATGGAGCAAACAAGACAAGCAGAGAGCTCGGGTGATGATAAATGCCATTGATAAGAAACTCAGAGATAGAAGATTGATGCGTAGTCTGGAAAAGTTTGTTGGTGGAAGACCTTACGGAGGAGACCTTCGGCTGCTACAAAGAACCATATGTTGATATGTAGTGTAGACTTATGGTGATAATAAGGAGTGCTCGAGTACAAAATTTTCAAGAATTTCTTAGTAAATTCAAAATTTTTCTTCAAATTATTGTACTCAGCACTATCTTATATACTCTCAAATATTGAGGGGGAGCATTATAATGTTCCTATTAGATATTGTGTAACATTTTGTCCCCGAACGTTTAATCAATTGATATCCAAAATATCAAGGGATTAACATTTTGGATAAGGGGAGAAAATGTGATTAAACTGCATCTAATTTATATTGAAATGTGATTGTATAAAATGGACTCAATGCACTCCAAACTTAGCATGTACTACGATTACGATGCACATGTTAAGGGGGAGCTTTTAGTAATGATGAAAAACTCTCAAAGTGTAAATCTTTTGATATTTATATCAAACACTTTGATTGAATCTTTTTTAATGATTTTGGTTTTGATTGTGATGGAATACC
>BQNB010146448.1:0-16573 GCA_026074375.1 Tanacetum coccineum
AAACCGGTTTTTTAAAAAACCGGTTTCGGTTTTTCGACCGGTTTTTTAAAAAACCGGTTTTGAATTTGCATCTCTACTAAGAGCTCAATAATAAAGCTAGTTTGGGCAAGATAAGTGATAGCTTGGCCCAATAGTTTTTTTTAACCCATTCATATACTAGCCCAGCACTTCCTAGGGTTTTATTTTGTTTTAAAGGTGTTGATTGGTTCAATTATCGGGTTGTTCGGTTCGGTTAGTTTGGCTAAAATAATATTGGATCAACCCGAAAACCAAATTGAACCGAACTATAATTCAACCGAACCGAATCGAAAACCGAAATTTGAATTCGGTTCGGTTTTCGGGTTGGTCCGAATAACCCGAATTACATCATTTATTTAAACAAAAGTAATAATTACATAGATATTTAGCAAAAAAAATTATTTCAAGCATAAAAAATGTATTTTATATATTTTTCTTAAACGGTAAAAGATAATTATATAACTAAAAGGCTACTAGCAAGGCGCTAGAAGCTAGAAAAGTACAAATACGATACTAGAAATAAGCAAAAAACCTAGACTAGTATATTCTCAAGGCTTTAACTGCGAGGGCTACAAAAAAGATGAAAAAACTCTTGCCTATACAGGAAAAGAGAAAAATCCCCGCTCATGGAGGCCGAGCCATCGGTTTTCATTCCAGAGCGTTTTTGATGCAACCCCAAACAAGTCTCAGAGAATACGAGAGGATAAAAAAACAAACGTCATCATAAACCATTACTCGAAAGAAGCATAGGAGATTTAAGCTAGTCAATCTAATTGCCGATCATATGACCCCTATGATGAAGCCAAGAATACGAGAAAAGGCAAATGTTGTCGAAAATGTCACTTTTCCTCAGTGAGTGTGAACGAAAAGTAACACTGTTACGATACCTTCAAAGCCACCAAAGAGAAGACGAAAAAATAACTGATAAGCGCCGAGACTACTCTTTAACCACCTGCCACGAAGTAAACCAACATTTCCAAAGCTCATACAAAGTAAAAGGAGGGAAAGAAATATCACACAAGCATCCAAATGTCCTTGGAAATATTACACTCAAAGAAAATATGATCTGAAGATTTCACGTTACCATTGCAAGATGGACAAGAGATCGCCTGAATATCCATACTATGGGCAGAAAGATTCAACTTATGAGGCAAGCGATCTAATATTAGTCTCCAAATAAAAATATTGACATTTCGAGGAATATTTTTGTCCCAAACTGTCAATAGAGCCAAAGAAGGGAGGATCTTCGAATCAATAATGCATCGAGCGTCCTTTACAGAAAAAGTTCCATCAGTGCCCAACGACCACACACAAGTATCTTCAACTTCGTGAATTTCTGCCGAACTAATTTCAAAAAACAGGTCGAGTAAATTAGCAAAAATTCGAGCTCCAAGGTTAGGCCTCAATCAATTCTAATGCCATTGGTCATGATCAATGCGGTCAATAATAAGACAATCTTTCTCACTCTCCAATCGGTATAGCCTATTATATCTAATATAAAAAGGAGAATCTCCCACCCAAGTATCTTTCAAGAAACGGATACGCGTGCACAACCCGCTTGGAAACGAAAGGAACTATTAAGAATAATATTATTCGAGTGTAGAAAATTAGAGGAACTAACAATTGTAGCCCACGTACCGTTATAGATGCAACCATTGTTATCAAAGCCACCTTCCTGACCATGTAAATATATAGTCTTTTTATATGTAAAAATACAGATATTTATATAAATTCAGTTTTCGATTCAGATTGCCAAACGCATATCCAACCCGAAAATCGATTTTGTAGTTCGGTTTGGCAAATCCAGTTCGGTTCGGTTTCGGTTTTTAGTTTATTCGATTTTTTAGCTCACCCCTATTTTGTTTCAACTCAAATCCATATTGTCAAGTTAGGGGTGTTGATCGGTTCGGTTATTGGGTTGTTCGGTTAGTTTTTTTTGTCAACCCGAAAATCGAACCGAACTGAACTAAACAAGAATTCAACCGAACCGAACAGAAAACCGAATTTGAAGTCGGTTCGGTATTCGGGTTGACCCGAATAACCCTATATACACAATTTAATAAAAATAATAATTACATAGATATTTAAAAAAATATATATTATTTTAAGCATAAAAAGTATTTTTTTTATATTAAGATAAAATTTTAATGGTTATTTTGTATATATAAATATATATAAAAAAATATATTTATATAAATTCGGTATTCGGTTCGAGTTTTCCATTAAGGGGGTGTTTGTTATTGCGTTTGCTAGTAGATTATTTGATTATCACAACTCAAAAACGCAAAAAATCTGAATTTAGTGTTTGGATAAAACAAGCTAAAAACTACTTTTCTGCGTTTTGCAGACTCCAAAACGCCATTTTGGAGAAGCAGGCAGAGGGCTGCTGCTGCAAAACGCAGTTTTTGAAATATGTGGACCCACATGTCAAATGACCAAAGTACCCTCAAAACATACCTTTATCTTGTTTACTCTGTTGTGGTGATTTTAATAGATAAAAGTCATTGTTAATCAAGTAACAAGAATAAAACCATCAAATTATTATTTTCTATTTCTGAAAATCAAGTCAGTTTAAACGATTTGTCTAACGAATGGTGAATCTTATGATGGGAGGTATCAACGTAGATGAGGGCAGCGTTGACGATGGTTGTTGCAGAAGATGAGGAAGGCGATGGTAGTTATTGGAAATTACCATGGCGCATTGAACATATATGAAAGTGGGTTTTGTTTCGATCTGTGTTTGTGGTGTTTAGGAGAGTCAATGGGGTTGGTAGCTTGAATGAGTGATTCTCCATTGTCACTGTAGTAATAGAAATTTTTTGTAACATATGGTTGCTTTTATATATAAATGGAAGTATATCAAATAGCAAAAAATGTTTTGTATGTCAGTTAAAAAAAAGTGGTACATGTTAAGTTGTAAAATCCAAGCATATATGATTGTCCTTATTAGTCATTTTACAAGATTAGTTATTGAAATATCTGATTTGTCAAACACTTGAAAAACTGATTATCTGATTATCGCGTTATGATACCACATAATCAAATCCAAACACTATGTTTTAAAACCACGTTTTATAACAGTTGATTATTTGATTACCCGTTTTCAAAACATATAATCTATTTTTAATAAGCAATCCCAAACACCCCCTAAGATTGTCAAACCCATATATAACCCGAAACCAAATTTGTTGTTCGGTTCGGTTTTGGCAAATTTGCGGTTCGATTATTAGTTTGATTCAATTATTTTCGGTTCGGTTTGGTTTTAGTTTTCAGTTTTTTCGGTTTTTCTGTTCACCCAGTATGACTTGTGATTTTGTGCTTGTTCTGGAAAAAGTTTAACATAGATCAAAATATCTTAAAAAATCAAATGAATTGCTGCCGTTATATTTATTTTTTTGGATTATATATACTTCACAAACTGTTAAATTTTACTCGAAACGAATCATAACATTGAGACAAAAATTGATTAGTCTAGATATATAGAGCATTTTTATATACTTTTGACAAAAATAATCTCAAGTTTTTTCTATGAGAAATAAACTTACGCCTAATAAATCAAATGCGATTTATAAAATTATATGTGATTTGTTATTTTAAAATTAACATGTGATTTGTGAAATGGTATCTAAAATAGCAAATCATATGTGATTTTACAAATCACATGTAATTTGTGAAATCACCCGCGATTTAAAAAAACACTAGTGATTCTTTAGGGGCGTTAAATTTAACACTTAATAAACTCAAAAAAGTTCGTCGAACGTATATCGAAGTGCCCGTCTAATGAAAGATAGAATCATAGAATAGTTCTTATCGTGATGGTGTATTTCTTTTTGCTACTAAATAATTTACCATTTACAAAATGTTTTATTTTTAAAAAAGGTGAAAAAAATTTTGTTTTAAAAAATATTAAATGCCTAAAATATGCTTATTTAACCTTTCAAGAATTTGAGATTAATGTTGCTCTTACCTTATGAAAATAGGCGAACGCAACTTCCTTCCATGATATTCTTTTTAAAAGGAAGCATAGATTAAAAACTAACACCAAAATACAATGATACAATACAAATAAGATGATCAAAATAGAGAGAACCTTCGAAAACTAAAATCCACAGGATATATCGTAACATAAAAAAATTGCTGTTCTTTCAAACACGCTCCTAAGAAGGCGGATATTTATGATAATGTCGTGTCGTATTCTTTCAATTGGTGTAAATCTAGATGTAAAGCTAATCTCAATTGGGATGAGTGGCTTAAGAACCCAAACCTCATGTAATATTTGCTAGCTCCTTGCTAGTTTTGTGGTATAAAATTGCTGTTCAAAAAAAAATATCGTAACATAAAAAAAGAACAATATAGAAAAAGAACATGAGTACATGACTAAACTAACAACGACAAGAAACTACATGATTCAAGATACCAAATAACCAAAAGCTCAATCAAAGTCAATACCATAATCAAAGAGTTCTGGGAGGCACTAGCTCTACAAAGTTTTCAAGTGTTAGTAGATAATTAGGCCCATGCTCGACTTGTAGGTTTGGGTCCATTAAGGTTTTCTTATGTTTCCACTCTATATATTGTGGCCAATAATAAATCATACATACGGGGTTTCATTGTCTAACATGGTATAAGAGACCAACTCGTGATCCTCTCAATACCAAACCCTAAAATCATTTGCACGTTCCTCTAGGAAAATAATTACATAATTGAAGGAGGTTTTGAGATTTGGATTGAGTGTTTGTGTTACCTTTGGTGTTGGATGAAGAGGATGCCATGAGAATGGTTGGAGACGAAGAGCTACTTTCAAAGGTGGTAGAAGTGGAATCATCATTAAACAAGGATTCCTTCAAGAGGAGCATGTTGGGTACCGTTTCAAACGTGGGGAGGGGTTCACGGTGACGAATGATTTCAGCAAGGGTTGCAAAACGAGAATCAAAACTATTAACCGCGAAGATCATTGAGAGGATCACGGGTTGGTCTCTGATACCATGTTAGACAATGAAACCCCATTGAAAACATAAGGAAACCCTAATGGACCCAAACCTACAAGTCGGGCCTGGGCCTAATTATCTACTAACACTCCCTCGCAATTCGAGCGGCAAAATCGCGAAAGCTCGGACTGGAGTAGTAAACTAGAAAAGAAGAAATAAAACAAAACAAAACATTAACGTAAAAAATGAACCGGCTAGTGACCGAAGCAAGAACAACAGGAACAAAAGAAATCGTGACCTTGCACGATACTAAACTGCGTGACCTTGCACGACACTTAAACCTCGTGACCTTGCACGACCGTGACCTTGCACGTTTAAAGGGAACTTGTGACCTTAACACAAATATTCCAACCTTCATGGTATCACAACCATAACCTTCTCCTAAAATCTCTCATTCTCACAAAATCGGCAACTATGGCCGTTGAAGACAACCCACCACCACCACCACCACCATCAACTCCAACCGATAAAATCATCCCTTTTAGTATCCTAACAAGGTTTCCATTAAAATAGACCTTGAAAAACATAATTATAACTCTTAGAGTTCTTTTTCTCTCATTCACCTGGGCAGTCTTGGGCTCAAATCTCATGTGGAAACTGGCACCGCCTCTACCAATCCCGAATGGTGTCAACTTGATGATCTAATCAAGATGTGGATCCTCGGATCCTTATGTGATTCTCTTCAAGAGTAAGTCGTTACCACACCGGGCAACACAAAAGCCTTATGGGATCACCTCAAAAATATTTTCCATGACAATAAGGACGCTAGGGCCATCAACCTTGACAATGAACTACGCTCCATCAAGATTGGAAAGATGACGATTAACAAGTATTGTACTAAGATCTAAGCTATGACAGATAGACTCAAAAACCTTGATTGTGAGGTAAGCGAGAATAAAATGGTATCATGAGCAGGTTATATCCGGGACCTAGTCGGCTACCATGAGCCGCTGACTCAATACCACCCCGTCAAACTCTATAAATCACCATTCTCAAAATATAGTTGTCGGCCGTCATAAGCCGCTTCTATCATCTCCAAAAGGAATCAAATCTGTCTATCTTAACTCTCAAAACCTAACCGTCGACTGTCATGAGTCGCAACTAAAATCCCTATAAAAAAACTTATTTTTCTGTTGTCATCTATTTTGAATTTAGTTCACTGTGAAAAAAAACCAAAACAATTCACGAAAAGTATCAACTCTTGTTTCTATCTGCTTTCTTTCGTTCTTTTCAAATCTCTTCTATTATTATTATGTTTTTCTCTTTTCATTTAGTTTACCTCTGCAAAAAAAAGACAATATCATCTTGCTGGGACTTTTATCCGCTTCGTAATTTGCTACAATTGCTTTCAAGTCATGGATCATGAAGATTTGGATCCGCTCTCGCTTGCTTAAAGACGTCTCCATCAACAAAGTTAGTTTCATCAATAAAACAAGTAATCTCTTTCAGTCTCGAGCTTTCGTGAATTGCCAATATCTTCACCAAGGGACTGCCTTCAGTTTTGTTTGAAGATTTTTGATCCAGTTTGAGCGTCCGCCCTCCTCCTGCTCAAACTGTGAGGGCGTATTAGTCGACATATTTGTTTGGACTCTTTCCAATATTAGTCCACTCTATGTTTAGTATGATTACAATAGGCTTAGTCATGAGTAGTTGTAGATTGATATGTATAGCTGTTTCATTCTTATCTTGGGCTCAAAGCTCTATCTCTGTAAACTATTTATATCGATTGTTTTGGTGGAAATAGACAAGGAAATCAATTAGCCTTCCGGGCTTTTCTATCTTTCAACATCAAGCTTGTCTTACTTAACTAAAGACATCTGCCTAGCATAGTTTGTCAAGAAGTTGGTACCACATGCAGGAGGTTTCGTGTAATATAAGTGAATTGTGTATATCTTATTAGAATGGAATCTCATACATTATATAAAGTACATAATAATGAAGCCCTAACAAACTATAGACTTGGGCCTTAGCCCATACAAAATATATACGATTAACACTCCCTCGGACTTGGAGCGGGAGGACAACATACACTCAAACTGGTATGAAACTCCTCAAATAAAGCAGAAGGCAAGCTTTTAGTGAATATGTCTGCATACTGATAACGAGATGGAACATGAAGAACTCGAACCTGACCAGCAGCAACCAAATCTCGAACAAAATAAATATCAATATGTATAGGCTTTTTACGTTAATGCTGAACCAGATTAAAAGACAAATAAATAGTACTAACATTATTAAAGTAAACAAGCATAGCGAAAGACAAAGGGGTACGCAACTCACGTAGAAGATTCCTCAACCAACAAGTCTTAGCAAGAACATTGGCAACACCACGATACTCTACCTCTGCACTAGAATGAAAAAGCGTAGGTTGACGCTTAGAGGACCAATAGAGTAAGTTGTTTCCAAGAAATATACATTAACCAAAAGTCGATATCCGAGTAGCAGGATAACCAACCTAATCTGCATCCGAATATGCAACCAACGATGTAGTGGAGGAGGAAAATAACTGCAACCCATGATCCAAAGTACCACGATCATACCTCAAAATCCTCTTAAGAGCCGAGAAATGAGGCTCTCAGGGATCATGCATATAAAGACAGACCTACTAGACCACATAAGAAATATCATGGCGTGTAAAAGTAAGATACTGAAGGGAACCGCAAGACTCCTATATAACGTCGGATCAGATAACAAATCACCATCATCACCCTGTTTGGACTCAGTATCAACAGAAGTCCGACTGGAGTTACAACCAACCATATGAGCCTTCTTAAGAATTTCAGTAGCATACTTATACTGAGATAAAAACATCACTGAAGAGTCCCATGTAACAGAAATACCTAGAAAATAATTAAGAGAACCCATATCCGTCATAGAAAACTCCTGATGTAAAGAAGCAATAATCTGCTGTAACCAAATCTCAGATGAGCAGTGAGAACAATATCATCAACATATAGTAACAAATAAGCAATGTCAGTCCCCTGTCTATAGATAAATAATGATGCGTCACAATGACTGTGACTAAACCCAACCCGAGTAATATAAGGAGCAAAGCGCTGAAACCAAGCCCAATGGGCCTGCTTAAGACCATAAAGAGACCTCTATAATAAATAAACATGATCAGGATGTGCAGAATCCCTAAACCCAGGAGGCTAATGCATATAAACAGTCTCTGATAAATTCCCATGTAAAAAGGCATTCTTGACATCAAGCTGATGAACAGGCCAGTGTCGAGAAATAGCCAAACTAAGAACAGTACGAATAGTGCATGGTTTAACAACCGGACTAAATGTCTCATCAACATAAACACACGATTGCTGCATACTACCATTTTCTACAAGACGAGCCTTGCAACGACTAAGAGTTCATTTTGCCAAATATTTGTGTCTAAACAACCACATACACCGAACAACATTGGCCTCTACGGGCCAAGGGATAAGAGTCCAAGTATTATTTTTTATAAGTGCATTATATTCATCATTCATAGCATTTTTTCAATTTGGATCATTAAACGCATCAACTTATGATTTTGGTAAAGGAGATATGGACAACACATTAAAAGAAAGACGCTGAGTAGGATGATTGGTCCTGTCACGAAAGCATGTGACCATGGGATGAACAGAAACCGGATTGGGATTAGGATGGGGTGTTTCGGCAGTTGGGACGGTGGATGTTGAAGATGTATCTTGGGTTGGTATGGGATGGGCCGGTATGGTAGATGATGTAGGTTGCGTTGCATGTTGGGCCACCAAAGGTGAAGACAAGCCGGTATTAGGAATAAGAGAATTTTAGCAAGGAGGTTGATGGACCGAATGCAAATCTGGACTAGAAGGTGTAATATTAGTGGTTTCAAGAGATATATTCGGTTGCACAGTAGTCGGGTTAGATATGGGTGATATTTTAATGATATTAGATATGACATTGGACGAATCATCCAAAAAATCATATGAGGGGCTCGAGGTGGGAGTCATTGAGCCAAACAGAAATACCGTCTCATCAAAAGTAACATGGCATAAAATGCTAATTTTATTTGTGTTGAGATCAAGGCAACGATATCCACGTTGATTTGAGGCGTGTCCTAAAAATATAGAAGGTGTAGGCTCAAGTTTGTGAGTAGTATCAAGGTAAGGGTAACAAAGACACCCAAAAGTACGTAAAATACTATAGTCAGATGTGGTTCCAAAAAGACCGTGTGACGGTAAAATTTTTAATAAGTGAATGGCCATATTAAGTGCCTCGACCCAATAATTCAAAGGTGGATGAGCCTGAAACAATAATGTGCGGATAAGATTGTTTATGGTGCGAATCATCCTTTCAAACTTTCTATTTTGTTGTGAGGTGCATGGACAAGAAAAACAAGACTGAATCCCATTATCAGCAAATAACTTATGGAATGCGTGTGTAAATACAAATAATGTCTAAAAACGTTATTTATATTTTTCGATCTCTCTACGTTTTGAAGATGACAAAATGTAAAAACATTCTACGATAAAAATAAACGTATACACGTTATTAGTCATAAATTTCTATTTTGACGTAAATCACTTAAGATATGTATAAACAAATCATTAAACTTGATTAGTGATCAAAGATATATCTTTTTGTTTTAAACTTTACATTTTTACAAATGTAATAAAACTTTTACATAAAAATAAAAATATACAAAATATTTTTATAAATTAAAAAAATGTTTTGTTTATTTATATAAATTCAAAATATGGTTTTTTCCTCCAAAACCGATAAAATTAGACAAGATGAACATTTTCTCACTAAAAGACAAAAAGAGGAGCGTCTACCTCGGGACGGCCCCCTAATAGGTAGAACGGCCCCAGATATATCTGTGACCGTAGGACCGTCTACAGTAGACGCGCTCCTCTCTCTTGCCTATAAATATTGCACTATTCCTTGGCAGTTTTCTAACCTTTTGCACATAGTTTTCTATCATACTTCTCTCTCTACATCTCTCTAAACCTTTGATCACTAACTTGCCTAATCTTGTTTAAGTGATCTATTCTATCTTTCTCCCCTCAAGTGCAAAAGAAGAACACTCATATTCGCCAAGAAACGAAGTGTTGTAGATTAGTGATTTCTCTCAAATCTTCTTCTTTATTTGATTTCTTATATCATTATTGTGTAGTTGTGTAGATCCAAATAGTGTATAAATCCGGAAATACCGATTGTGTGTTGGTTAGTATTTTAGGCCTTAAAATACATTAGTGAAGTGGTAGATTGGTTCTAGCTAAGATTATAACTCGACATTTAGCTTAGTGTCAAAAATTGGTATATAATGGTTTTCTCCACCTAAAGGGAGCTTGTTGACATAGTGAAATCTCTAGTTGGATACTCAGGGAGTGGAGTAGGGCGAAGAAGAGCTTCGTAGCCGAACCACTATAATTCTTGGTGTTGTGGTTTGATTGTTCTATCTCTTATCTCTTGTCTTTCATTTTAGATCTCGTAGTTACTATTTATATTGTGTTTGTATTGATTGTACTTAGATATATTGTTTGTCCATATTGTTGATTGATCTCACATAAACTCGAATCTAGGATTTTTATAAGCAAACTTTTAAAACACCAATTAACGAGTAAACTATTCAACCCCTCCTTCTAGTTTCCACAATTGCTATCAGAGCCTGGTCACTCAAGATTTTTTAAATATATTGTATTTTAAAGCTTGGATCCATCTATGGATTTCGACAAATATCTAGAAAGGCAATCTATGCAAAGACCACCACTTTTCGAAAGAGATGGCTTTATTTATTGAAAAAATAGATTCGAAACTTATGTTAATCTAAAAGATCTTGATCTTTGGCATGTTATTACTGAGGGTGATTTTCCGCCTATTCAAAATAATTCGAAAACCCAGCAAGATGAGGTTGTCCTTTTTGAAAAATTAAACGATGACCTTAAAAAGAGACTTGCAAAAAATAACGAAGCTAAAGTGGTTACTTACAATGCTTTGCCTAGAAAAAAATACGAAAGAATTTTTATGTGTAATACGAAAAAAGAAATTTGGAAAACTTTGTTAATCACCCATCAAAGTAATAGTCAAGTCAAAGACAACAAGATCAACCTTTTGGTATAATAATATGAACAATTTGTCATTTTCGAAGAAAATCTATTGTTAGTGCTTTTGCTAGATTTTATACTATTATTACCAGTTTAAAAGCTCTTGATGAAGGTTACTCTAGCAAGAAATATGTTAGGAAGTTTCTTAAGGCTCTACATCCTAATTGGAGAGAAAGGTCACAAAGATCAAAGAGCCAAAAGACTTCACATCACTATCACTTAATGAACTCATCGTGAACCTTAAAGTTCACTGTAGAATCATAGGGGGGGGGGGGTGAATACGTTTCCATTAAAAACTTAAATACTTTTGTATCAAACAACCAATCAAGCTTGACGTAATATGAAAGATGTCCATAATAGTTCTACTTATATAACTATACTAAAGAACATCAAACAAAACAAATCATCAGAACATAATATACATCACAAACATAAATGCAATGCAAAAATAAATCTAAAGCGATAAAGGCAAATATAAATGTAAAGCGATAAGTAAAGAAAGTGCAAACCGGACACGATGATTTATAGTGGTTCGGATACAAAGCTCCTCTTCTCCCTACTCTACTCCTCGAGTACCCAACTCGAGAGTTACTTCACTAAATCAACAAGCTCCTTTAAGGTGGAGAAAACCATACAAAGTTGCTTACACTTTATCCGGTACTAAGCTAGATAGCGAGTCCTACTTCAAGGTAGAACCAACCTAACGTCACTTACACTTTATCTGGTACTAAGCTAAATATAGAACCAATCTAACACACTATGTATTTTGTGGCCTAAATACTAACCATCACACAAACACCATATCCGGATTTAAACACTATCCGGATCTTCACAAGTACACAAGAATTACAATATAGAAATAAAATATTTGCTACAAGATATAAGTGATCAAATGTAGTCACTTCTATGCAACCCACCCAATCTACTACATGATATACAAGTAATCAAGAATGATCACTTCCATGTAAAGATATCATATACTTCACTACATACCCCTTGGTATTAGTGGAACTAAATAGAGTATCACCATGATCCATGCCTTATGCTAGAACAATGATCAAAGATGAAGAGAGAAAACTCTATGTATATTTTTGTGGGCTTCAACAAGGAAGGGAAGAAGAAGAAGCCTTGGCCTTTTATAGGAAAGTCTTGAATTGGAGAAGCCCCTTTTGTCCAATGCATTAATAGGGTGTTTGGATAAAAGGGATGCTTGAATAAAAGCATGCACCAACTAGTTTTCCTCCATCTTCTAGAAGCTTAATTCAAATTTAAATTAGCTAGTTTTTCTCCATCTTCTAGAAGCTTTGATCCCTCCATCTTCTAGAAGGTTTGATTAGGACTTGATGGGCCTTAATAGGCCGAACTCTATTTAGCCTTATTGGGCCGAAATCTATTGGGCCTTATTGGGCTAGCCCGTTTACTTGGACCGATCCAACTAGTGAAGCCCATATGAGTGAGAGTATCGGGATGTCGATGTCGAGAGGTGTTGATGACTGTATGCGTTGATGAGTTGTGATCACACGTAACTTGCATATTTTACGTTATGTATTACAAGTTACTTGTTTGTCATTATTAAAACCAAAGGACTTGTTATAACAACCCATAATTTTCATCAAAAGCAAAATCAACTTATTTTATTATGATCACAAATCTACGGGGAAATTTTTCGCTTTATTACATTACTTGCATTGATTTATAGCTGTTTCCCAGAAATGTGTGGACAATTTAGAAGAACTTGAGTGAGCTTTTTGTGAACTTTCATGATTTCGTTAATTGTTACACATTTGTTCCATATTCTGATATATATCCTATGGACACTGCACAATCCTACGAAGCGATTGGAAGATGATTGATTTGCTAGAAAATAAGTCTTTTAAAGATGATAACCTTGGAGGTAGTGGCAGTGGGGTAATAATCGTAATTGTCAATTTCCTGAACAATATTCTATCTGAAGATAAGATTTTCTAGGGGGATCTAGGTGTTGTGGAATTGGTGTGTGATCTCCTCAGTCCTTCATAGTCTCTAAACTATCCCATCTCAACATCTTTGTATCTCAGCTACCTTCTCTTTGTTATCTTCATCATCAAAACATGTTTTGGATTTTCCTTTGACTCCGAGCTCTAACCTATTCCTCAGAGTCATTATCTTCTTTTTCACCCTCAACACCTTTTTGTTGTTAATGGTTATTTTTAACGATTTCAGGTGGTGAATGGATTCTCCAACACTTGCTTCCTCTTCTTCCCTAAGGACTAGCAGTGGATATAATGATAGGTGTCCTATGGGCTTAGGGTGTAGTCCTATGCGTTTTGGGTAGAAATCAACCAGTTGCAGTTGATTTATTAGAACAAGTCATTCATAAACACGTCTATTTACTCCTTAAAAGTCACCCTGTGGCATAGATTTCCTATATCAAAAACTCATCTAGAATTAGCATCCCTCGTACAAGCACATTCCCAGTAGTGTACACACTAACCAATGGAATATCATCCTTGATGGAATGATAATCCTCTTCAATCCTTTGAGGAATGTTTGGGAACTTCTTTATCAAATCAGCAATTATAAGCTTGATGAATCGAGGATATCAGATGGCTTCCTTCTTCTGATTAACATTGTTCATGAAATCCCACCATAAAAGAGCAGCGTAATCAACATTTATTCGGTTGATCACAGCATGAAACAATTGAAGAATGTTGATCTTTGTCTGATCGTGTCTAGATGTTCTTGTTGTTAAGCAGCGGTTGAACACCTTGAACATTGTTTGCCATGGTTGAGCTAGATTCTTCGTGTAGAAGGCGCTTACTTTATTAATCACACCTAGATGCCACCCATGTTCATGAAATCTTCAGATAGTTTGTATAGTTAATGGGTGCGACACATGGATTTTCAGGAGTTCTACTGGCAAATGAGAGAGTCATGAAACATATCCACAGTATTAGGTAAAATTTCTCAGTAATCCAGCATGAACCGACATCGTGTCTTCAGTATTCAGGTACTCTTGCTACACTGTCTCCAGAATTGTTGTAAAGACACATTAGGGACTTCAGCAATAAGTGGCAGTTTTTAAAGCATGTTTAGTGGAATGCCGATCAAGTAATATCTTCCCACAATCTTGCATTGAGGAGAGCAATGGAATACTCTGAAGCACCGCATAATTGTTGCATCTCCCAATGGTATGGTATTTTGAAACAAGTTGAGCAGCTGGAACTACTTGTTGAGCCATGTGAATACTGTATAATGACATGAAGTGATTAGTGAAATGAGATAAAGTTTATGTAATACACATTTATATAACATTTTTGTCTCTTTTCACTTTGTCTGTATTTATATGCTCTGGCAATTCTTTTTGAGCATATTCTGATCAATTTCTTTCTCATGTGTCAATTCTGCTTTTCGGGCACCATGTAACATCTTTATTTGTCTTCTGGCATTTTTTTTCAAGCATACTTTGATTTGCTTTTTTGCGTATGGATTTTATCTCTCTTTCTACTTAGAGTTTCCTCACCAATTTATTTGTTGTGAAATGATACTCTTTCAAGAATAATAAAGATATACTCTGATTTAGAAAATACCACTTTGGAAAAAACACAAATTGTGAAACCATGATGTTTTTATTTAAGAAAATCAAGATAGAGTCTAAAATTTATATTCTTAAAAAAACTTTTTAAGTGAGATGAGTCACCACTTTGTAACACAAAGAGAAGCTTTTTGATAGAAATTGAGATAACTTTTCAAACTCACAAGTTTTCTTAAGGGATGTTTGAAAACTACTGATTTATTACAACCATACTAAGTAACTTCAATGGACGGATCAATAAGCTCTCACTCCTCATTCTGTTCATTGCAGGAAAAGAAAATGGCCGAAATCGAAATGACTTAGACCATTTACCCAACTAAGTACAATAGATAGTCACAAAACCATTTTGAACTTGTTTTTGAAATAATATTTTCAAAACTTTGAACACTTGCCTTTGTTGTTACATGAGAAACTTATGATCACAGACATTTGAAGCACCATTTTGTATTTTCCTTTTCATATTTTTGAATCATTGATCACTTTAAATGAAAAATTTAGTTATACAAAACATATTATTATATACGATATTTGGATGGTCAGTAGATTGCTCAATCCTCATCCTGTCAGGAAACGGTTGAAATCAGACAGAATCTTCACCGTTTGATCCATTTATCAATATAAAGATATGATTTTATAACAAAATTTATCATTTATTTTCATAAGATGCTGATGACATCAAATGACGTTACTTTTATACCATCATTTATCCCAAGTAAAATACCCACTTTTATATAATTATTGCAAGAATTGTTACTTAATTGCTTAAAAGTGTTAATTGTAATAATTATGGAGCATATTGTGAAGACATGCTAAAAGACGCAAGTTTTAGAGCTCAAATGATGATATTTGAAGATTGCTTATTTCTGTCTACATACGCCGTATCCAACAAAGAAGATACGTCGTATCAGAGCCTGGACTTCACAAGAAAACGTGTACGTTTAATTCCCAATACTGCGTATCCTACTGCCTATATACGCCGTATCCAATTGGTCAAATAATCAAAGATCCTGCATTAAATGTGATTAAGGATAATTATAACTAATTTATTGTGAACGTAGCGCGCACTCCAAGAAATACACCCCTATACAGTGTATTGACCTCATTGAATACGGTGTATCCTGTCATTTTCAGACACTATAAATAGAAGACTCAAAAATGAGTTTTCACTGTGCAAAATTATATTCTCTATAACATAATCTCAGAGGTCGATTTTCTGAAGAAATAAAGAGCAACCAAGGTCAAGCATCAATCATAATTCCATAGAAGACACCGTGTAATTCCTATTCTCTTGTAATCATTTAATTTTTGGTATCCTTTGCTTAACTCAGTTAGTTTACCTTAGTTGTTTGATTATACTTGTATCATTACAATGGTTATGGGCTAATACCCTTGGGGTATTAGCCATTTTAATGCAGATTAATGTTTGGTTTGTTTAATCACGATTGCTTAATTTATCGTTGATTGTTTAATTATGTTTATCATTTTATACTTATTTATGTGCTTGAATATGCGAACTATCATTCAACTGGGTCTAGTGAGACTAACCAAGTAATCTAGATACCAGGATGGCTCTCCATATCGCGTTCTATATATCTGGATCAATAGGATCACAAATAATGCTCTATTTTTGCCTTTAGATTAGTGAGCTTAGTTAGACTGGCAGGTGACCCTTCGAATCAACGAGTACATTCTTAATCAATTGGAAAAGACTTGGACAGTGAACTACTAGTATATAAAATGTTGTCAAGCAGTAAGTGGGTAAAGTCTTGATGGGCTAGGGTTTAACAAAATCACCATTGCTTTAATCCCTAAGATAGATTATAATTAAACTAAAAGGATGCTTTATGCGGATATGTTAATCGCGACAGGGTTGTTCGTATCTAGGTCTTAGGATGAAGTCCCGCTAAAGTCTTAAGAATGATATG
>BQNB010146449.1:0-16573 GCA_026074375.1 Tanacetum coccineum
CTTCTCATGAATTTTCAACTGCCTAGATGCATAAGCTATCACTTTACCTCTCTGCATTAACACACAGCCTAGTCCTATCCTAGACGCATCACAATATACTACAAAGTTTTCTAGTCCATCAGGGAGAGCTAGAACAAGCGCATTACACAACTTATCCTTCAAAGTTTGAAATGCCAATTCCTGTTCCTCACCCCAATCAAAAGTCTTACTCTTTTGAGTCAAGATAGTAAGAGACTTAGCTATCTTAGAAAATTTCTCAATGAATCTATGGTAATATCCAACCAATCCTAAGAACGAACGAACCTCAGACAGAGTTTTAGGGGCTTTCCAATTCTTAACAGCTTTAATCTTGCTAGGGTTTACATGAATCCCATCGCCATTTATCACATGCCCAAGAAACTGCACTTCTTTTAGCCAGAATTCACACTTTGAAAACTTAGCATACAGTTTCTCCTTCTTGAGCAATTCTAAGACTAACCTTAAGTGTTCTACATGCTCCTCCTGAGTCTTAGAGTAGATTAAGATATTGTCTATAAATATTATCACAAACTTATCAAGATAAGGCCTATAAACTTTATTCATCAAATCCATGAATACCGCTGGTGCATTAGTCAGACCAAAGGGCATTACTGTGACCTCAAAATGTCCATAACGAGTTCTAAACGCAGACTTTAGAAAGTCATCCTCATGCACTCTCAGCTGATGGTATCCAGACCTAAGATCTATCTTTGAGAAAAACTACGACCCTTGTAGTTGGTCAAATAGATCATCAATCCTAGGAAGTGGATAAAGAATCTTAACAGTCAACTTGTTTAATTCTCTATAGTCAATACACATCCTAAAAGAACCATCCTTCTTCTTCACAAACAATACCGGTGCTCCCCCAGGCGATGAGCTTGGTCGAATGAAACCTTTGTCCTGGAGTTCCTTGAGTTGTCCCGACAACTCCTCTAATTCAGAAGGTGCCAAACAATAGGGAGACTTTGCAACCGGTACAGCTCCAGGGATTAACTCAATCCAAAACTCAATTTTCTGAACAGGCGACAATCTAGATAGGTTATCCGGGAATATCTCAAGAAAATCTCTCACTACTACTATCTCTTCTTGCTTCTTATCGCTAGTCTTAGCATTTATCAAAAGTTTCTCCTTCTCTTCAGGTCTCTCTCCTAATACTCTAAGAACCTTGCCATCTTGTAGTGGTATCCTTACTACGTTCTTATGATGAACTATTTTAGCCTTGTGGTTAGACAACCAATCCATACCTATAATCATATCAAAACTCCCATGCCCTAATGGTATCAAATCGATGTTAAAGACATGACCCTCGATTTATAGTTTACAACCCTTAATATCCTTATCAATCTCTACTAGTTGCCCGCTAGCTATTTCAATCTCATATCTGAAACCTAATTCACTGGGCTCTATGCCTAACAGAGGTATAAAAGTAGTGGAAACAAAGCTATAGTCGGCACCAGAGTTAAACAAGGTAGTGGCAAAATGATCATTTAAAGTAAACGTACCTGTCACAATGTTCGGATCCTGACGAGCTTCCTTTGCTCCCAACATGAATGTACTACCCCTAGCCTGGTTTCCTTGGTTTCCACGACCTTGACCCTCGTTATTAGCAACAAATTGGTTTGGATGATTTCCTCCCGGTCCTTGTGCCCTATTAAATCTAGGACAAGATGACCTGACAAGGTCGGTACTACCACACTTATAACATACCCTAACATTTAGGTTCCTAGCATTTACAGGGTTCACATTCCTAGGCATGCCTCTACAATCCTTTGCCAAATGACCCAGGCGATTACAGTTGAAGCATGTGCGACAAGGCCCTCCTGGTGCATGATAGGAATTGCGGGTGGTACACTAGGGCCAAGTACCCGTACTCTCTCTTGCTACAGGGTTTGCGGTAGTAGCAAAAGCATTACCAGTCCTTGTCCTCTTATTATCATCCCTACCATTCTTATCCTTTCTAGGTTCCCCTACATTTTCTCTCTTCTCAACCTTCTTAATTGATCCATTCTTAATAGCCTCATCGGTCAATGCACCAGAAATTTGCACAGCCTTCTACATAGTCTCTGGCTTCGTTGCTGCCACCATCCTACGGATCTGTAGAGCAAGGCCATACGCATACCTCTCAATCTTCCTACTTTCAGTAGTTACTAAGTGAGGAACTAGCCTCGCCAACTCATGAAACCTATCAGTATACGCAGCATGGCCAACCCCGACCATGGCGTGATTCCACAACTCAGTTTCTAACTTTTGCATCTCATGACTAGGACAAAACTCTTCTATCATCATAAACTTAAAGTCATTTCATGACATACTAACAGCTACTTCCCGGCTTAGCGTGCGGATCTGAGAGTTCCACCACGTTAAACCCTTACCCACAAATAAACCAGCAGTGTATTTTACTTTTTGGTCAATACTACAACCACTCACATCTTGTACGTTCTCTATTTTCTCAATCCATCGAGTAAGAACTACAGCACCTCCTTTACCATCATATTCCTTAGGGTTACAAGCTAAGAACTCCTTATATGAACAACCTACCTGGTTTCCATTCACTGACACATTCCTAACGTTATCCGGAACGTTCTCATTAACCACATTACCATTTTGATTTCCAACATTTCCTTGGTTACCAACCTGAGCTAGTATGGTGGGTAAGAGGTTTTACAATTGTTGGGCAATGATCGTCAAGAAGTCGGGTACTCCCCCATTGGCTCTCTCTAAATTCCCATTGACTCCCTCTACACCCCATTAGCTCCCATTCCTTGGTCCTTTCCTTGGCCATTCAAATCATCAACACGCTTATCATTACCTTACCTAGGTCTTCTACCCCTCCCACCTCTACCAACCCGTACACCCGTCCCCCCTCCTAGTGATTCGGTAGTAGGCCGACCAATACTTTAGGTCTACTTCCTTAGCGGAATTATCTATACGAGGGAGAACATGAGCAACGTTAGGTAAGGAGGAAGACTTATATATATATAGAATATCTTACTATATATATATGAATATACACATAATACCACCTTATGGTGTCAACATCGATTTGTGCGAACCATAATACTAAATATGCGTGAGTCGTGATACGTTTATAACTATGTTTCCCACCGTATTTATACTCGTATCCTTCCCTAGTTGTACTTAGTATTAGGCTTACACATCTCAATGACTGACATAACTAAGACACCAAATCGCGAACACACGAAAGCAAGCAAAAGCGAAACACCGCGCACATAGATCCTATATGCAACTAAACGATAGATCTTAGGTTATAGTCTAGGCCAAACCACTTAGTTCTCTATAACATTGGCTCTGATTACCAATCTGTCACACCCGGATAATGGCAGAAACTCAGGAATGCAACATAATGATCAATCATAACACAAGATACAATATAGTGAAAACTACAATGCATAAACTTCAAGTGTTACAAAGACCATCAACCTCGAGTGATGTCCCAAATCATACCCAAATACATAATCTCTTACAAATCTAAATGCCCACATAGGGGTCCAATTCCAAACTTAAAACTTAAATATCCAAGTGCTAAAATCAAACAAACAAGCAAGCAAGAATTTCACAAGAAAATCCACTCAGGATACTTATAAGTCTGCTATCACATACCACCAACTTACTCCTCTTTCACTTCACTTGAAAATGATACTCGAAAACTTCAACAATAATATTGGTGAGCTCGTAGGTTTGACCTTAAACCCAAAAGATGTGCCAATAACTCAAAACAATGGACAATAGTGCATTATGACAGTGAATATATATATATATATATATATATATGAAAACAACCCATGACTTAGCATCCTCTGCTAATTATGTAATACAACCTAGCAATCCTGCTAGTCAATCACCATATGTCACTTACGCACCTAAAGGGCCTACCAGCTGAAGCACTATATTAGGGCATGACCTCACACATACTAGGGTAGGCATACCCATCCGCTCCAATAATTACACAAATACCAAGATAGGTGTACCCCTCCGATCCAAACAATCATTCAACACATAATATTCACATAGCAGTCATAAGCACATATCTTGTCCCAAAAACAAAACCACGTTTCGCACAGTTCAATTCAAAACATTTCAAAACACATTTGAGTATCATTTTCCCCTAACAGAAAAACAGTAAAAAGTGAGGCTACGAGAACTCACCTCAAGCAAGTCTTTAGCAACCAAATCTCAATCACACAAGCAAATGCAACGACGTCCGCACATGACCTAGTCCAGTTAATGTCCCATTTTAATCACCCATTTCCAAAACAGTCTTCACGTTTGATGCATAGAGTTTAGATGCGTTGTACAATTTACCCGTAACAATTTAGTGGTGTGATGGTTGATGATATATCCCAACAATCATATCAATCCTGATATCTCAACGGTACATACTTATACTATTTAAAGGAAATAGATAAGTCATGTAAGTAAATATTTATAATAATTAATTATAAATATATCTCGATAAGTCCATTCGGTAACCTTAGTCACCATATAAATAATCATAATATGGTTGAAAATGAAACGTTTACTTATAATAAACATATTAGAGAAGTTTTGAGAAAATTTATATTTTTTGTTTTTTAGTGAATTTATTAAATAAATAAAATAATGAAATAATATTTTATTATTTAAAATCAAAAGTCATGCTTTTAAGTAAATATTGTTCCAAAGTATAAACTTTTTACAAATTTCCGGCATGACTCCGTTTAAAAATACGTTTATAGACAAAACGTTTTCCAAGGTTTCAAACCTTTATTTGAAACATTTTTGAACTTTCGATACTTTTCCGACAAAACTCCAAAACCTCAATCTTTAACGTTTACTAAAATGTTTTTCCCAAAATAACGTTCAATATCACTTCGTAAATACATTTCACTTTCAAAAAGTCCGTCAAAAGTCTTATAATGACTAAATATCGCTAATTGGGCTTTATGGCCGTCCAAAATACGATCCAAGCCCAAAACCAAGGCCCAATAACATATATAAGCTCATACTAATATGCAGAAAATAACCCGGACCACAATAAGCCATCAAATAAGCCATGGCTTATTTGTGCTTATTGGGATGTGCGCCCAAAAGCTCCAAAACCAAAACCATAAGCCTTAAATAAGCTTAATAAGCTATAATATACATCCGGTTAACACTGTAAGCCATAAACATAGTCCACGAATATACGCAAATCAAAGTAAATAATCAAAATCACCTCCCTTGTGATTTCATTTCTTACCGTGGCATTATAAGCCCAAATAAGCCAATAAGTGCTTAAAAATAAGCCCAAGAATAAGCTATACAAGCTATTATAAAAAATAAGCTATCTAGCAACATATGTTATTCAACCATCACTACCACAACATTAAAACTACAAAACCCTCTTTGTTTCTTTTTCGTATGACGCAAGCCAAACACCCATTTTTATCCATTTCGTTTCCAAAAATTGATTTTCACAACGATCAACTTGTACAACTAAAATATATGCATCAATATAAACCCAAAAGGACAAATGAAATTTAAATTTGAAAACTTACAAGAAAATCTTCAAAAATATAGATTTTGACAAGACCCGGACAACCCAAACATTGTTTAAATGAATACCCAAGTACTCGTATCAACCCGTAGTATCTCGTTCTTGATCAAAGTTGGAATTTTTTTGTGTTTTTGTTGGTGGCTTAGGTCGGACGCACACACACTCAAAGGAGAGGATGTGTGTGTTTTTTATTTTTGAAATGATAAGGATTATGAAAATAATGGGGAATGGAAGCATCTTATGTACAACCTTAGGACAAGGTTAGCTAAAATCTTGCCTCCTTGTCCCCTTGGTTTACACGTCTAAGTAAAGGATCCAAGGAAGGGTTTCGGGTCTTTCTTTTCGTGTCGGGATCACTTAAAAGCTAGTAAAACTCAACCGTAAAATTTTCTCCAAAGTTAATTAGCATTTTTATTCATGTGAAAAATACTTTTCCATTAAATTAGAGTATTTACTTGCCATATGTACACTTTAAACCCTTTAAAACTCATTTGGACATTAACGGACGTGTCGGGACTCGTTTTTTTGGCGTTTTCTTAAAATTCATAGGTCAACCACCCGGAATACAAATAACACAATAATAACCTCTAAAAAGGACCATTATTCACAATAAACCATAAATTACCATAATTCTCAACAAAATCACCACCGTCAATATGGTACAATATCTGAATAAACTGACAAAAGTCAAATAGTCAAAGGACTAAAAATAAAGTATTCAGAACACAAAAGGGGCAAAGGTTATACCACGTGAAGCTACAAGCACTCCATTGGAAAGAGCACAACATTACGAGTCTGATGGTGCCTTCATCTCTTATTAGGTCGGCCTGACACCATTTATATTGGTCGGACCGACCCACACTTATTAAAAGCTCAAAGTTTAAACAACTTTACATATCCAGCCTACACAAGTCCGACCTAAGACTTAAAGAATTGTAGTATGAAGCTCGGCCCAGTTCAAAATGAAAAGAAAGATTGTTTGTGTTTACTCGGCCCAATTGAATTTTGAGATATCAAAGATGATTAATTATTCAGCTGTGCAAATGTGGAGAGTGATACACACTCTCCTAAATTAATTCAATAAAGCAAGTGGTCTCTCCCACTCTCACGCACTAACTTGTTTTTGGAAAATCCAAGACCAACAAGTGGCATCTCCTATATCTTCATTTTTGGAAAAAAGAGCAGGTAAAATGTGTGAAAAGATTCGGACATTCGTTCGTTAATCCCGAGCCAACATTTAATACATCATTAAGGCCACGTGTCATTCATTCATGGGAGAATCGAGCTGAAATTCGCTCGCATACTAGGTTGTTGATCCAAGGCAAAATTGAGCCAATGATTGGCGGTGTCTGCTATTTCGTGGAAATTTCCTCCATCCACTCACCCACACGATTTTACAATTCTACCCCTAGATTTTGGGTATTTAATCAAAGGCATCAGCTCATTCGTGGGGGGGGGTAGTTTTTAGTTAGTATAGTTTTCTCCTCTCAAATTTTAGCTTATTATCTCTCTTGTAGTCATCTTATTGTAGCTTATTTCCTTTGTGTAAGATGTGGCTTATTGTAATTTCTTTCCAGATTATTGTAAGTTTGTTTTTAGCTTATTTTACCTTATCGTAAGCGGATCTTGAAGCTTATTAATGAAGATGGTTTTGGATATTACTTAAAGTGCTTATTCTCCTTTTCTTCCCTTTATAGCTTTTAAGTATAAGCTTTTCTACTTAGCTTATTTCTGGCTTATTTGCCCTGCTTATTTAAATCTTATAAGGTACTCAAATAAGCTATATTATAGCTTATTCGAATAGATCTTGTAACTCTTTTATAAGCCACGTCAAATAAGCTTATAAGTAAGCTGTTAAACTTAAGCTTATTTTCTTATAAGCAATTTTAGCTTATTGCCCTCTTAGCTTATTTTTATAATCGAATAAGCTTAGTATAGCTTATTTGGTTTTAGATCTAGCTTATAAAACAAATAAGCTTCAGCTTATTTAATTTCTTTTTCTCTTTTCTATTTCTTTCTTTTATTGCTCGATTCAGAAATGAACAAGGGTGCGATGAGTTTTGGAACTCGGCTTATTATATAAGCCTTAGTCACCTTTTACTTTCGAGAGCTTATTTTATAGTTTAAATGTTTCAGTTAGCTTATTCTCTTTTGTTTTCATTTTCTTTCAACTCTTAGCTTGTTTTCTTATTAGCGTATTTGATTCTCACAAAGGAAGCAACGAGTTTGTAGAAACTTGGCTTATTTATAAGCCTTAGTCTCCCTTTTCTATCCGAATAGCTTTTTAGCCTTTTAGCTTATTTAGTTTAATTTTCAAATTAGATCTAGTTTTTATAAAAGTTTTAAAACGGCTTATTCTAGTTAGTTTATAGCTTTAATCAAATTTTTTATCTAACGTTTTTAAATAGCTTATTAGATCTTATAGCTTATTCATCTTAACCCCTTGTTTGATTTGTGTTGATGGAATCATATCTATTCATTAGCATGGAGCTTAAGGGTTACATAAACTAGCTTATTTTCTAAGTTTAGAGCTTTATTAAGAGTTTACTAACTTATTAGTGTATAAAGTTCTAAACTTTATCATCTAATAAGTAAATAAAGTCTAATAGAGAAATAAACTTGGCATTTTGCTTTGTTTATGTAATCGGGTGGTTTTATATTTGATTTTGGTTCATCAATTCGGTTCTACCTTCTTTCTCTTTTCAATATTAATTAGTGTAGATTAATATTTAGCTTAAAATGTTTATCTTTTGCTTATTTGTTGATTAAAATGCTTAGTGAGTAGTTTTCTTTTATGCTTGTTAAGTGATTAATTGTTTAGTGAATTAAGTGTGAGTATAAAAGTGAAAATATTGATTAGTGATTTTCGGATCACTTAGATTAATGTTTTGGTTATTTGAGCGGGCAAAAGCCGTAAGAATAATTAGGCATTAATTTAGTTATCGATATCTTGATAAAAAATATTTTCAATAAAAACCAACGTTGTGAGAAGATAATTTATTTGACGGATATTGATTCATCAATAAGGACTTAATTATATTTTTTTAATTTACACTTAAGGATCTAAACATTTCACTTAGCAAGCATATCTTTATATATATATATATATATATATATATATATATATATATATATCTTCGTTTAATTGCTTAGCTTATTGTTATTTAGTATAATCTAGTTTAGTATTATTTTATATTTAGTTTAAAACCAAAAACCAAAATTATAAGATAATCAAGCATTTAAATTTGAAACATAAACGTTGTTTTCAATTCAATTCTCATTGGGATTACGATACTCGAAAGATTGATCATTACTTTTCCTAAAGTAATTTTTACATCTAACGGGAAATACTTATATATATATATATATTACTTGACTAGTGTTTCGACACGAATCTGCCTATATCAACTTTAGCTTGAAGTTTGCCCAAATTTTCACTATCATTGGTTGGATAGCATGGTGCACCAAATACATAAGATAAGATAAATCAGGTTTTCTGTCATGTAAGAGCTCATAAGGAGTTTATCCATGGCGAAGTCGTATAATGGACTAGTTTTGGGTGTAACATGCGGTAGCGACTGCCTCTGCCTATAGAAATAAAGGAGCTTTTGCGTAAATTAACATTGTTCAAGCGGCTTCAACAAGAGTATGATTTTGCTTTTCAACGACACCATGTTTCATGGGAGATACCGACACTTTCATAATAGCTACACAGAGTTTAATTGACAAACTAAGTTCCATTATATGTACGGATGTTCCTGATAGTTGCATTCAATCTTACTTGTATCATTTTTAGAAACTTGATTATAAAATCAGGAGCTTCATCCTTTGATGTTAGAAACTTCACCCATATGAACTGAGAGTAATCATCCACAATAATGAGGATGTACTTTTTCCTATTTACACTTGCAACACGCATAGGCTCGCAAAGATCCATGTGTAAAAGATATAGTTTGGCCTAATTGGTGTCTTCATATTTAGGTTTATGTGATTGTTTCTTGCTTTTTCTCATGGCACATGCAGAACACAAGTGTTCTTTTTCATATTTAAGCCTGGGATGACCACGTACTAGACCTTGTCTGGCCAAGTGGTTAATAGCACCAAAGTTCAAATGGGACAGACGACGATGCCCTAACCATGACTTAGTCTTTGTGGCTTTTGACAAGAGATAAATTGGAGAAGACGCCATCATATCCCTAATGAACAAAGAGTATAGGTTAGTTCCTCGAGAACCTGAGAGTAGGTCTACACCTTCAAGATTACGAACAAAACAGGTGTGATTTTTGAAAGATACTTCAAGATCTGAGTCGCAGAATTAACCAACAGAGAATAGATTGTGTCCTAGTCCTTTCACATAGTAAACCCTTGAAATTGTGACATTCCCTATCTGATAATCACCATATCTCATAATCTTTGCAACTTGGGCATTACCAAATTTGATAGTACCAAGAAATTTATGAACGAAATTGGTGAGCTGAGAGCGATCTCCGGCCAAGTGCTTGGAGCATCCAGAATCCAAGTACCACAAAACAATTTGGACAACTCGCAATTAATAAGAGAATAAGAAGATGGAGCAACTAAAATTGGATCCCCAAGATGTACCGAGTTCCATTTTGTTAGCAGTCAGAGATTTTACAATCTTAGGTTTGCTATTTGACACATACTTAGGTACCTTAGGTCTCCTGGTATATACCCTAGTTACTACCGGTTTTTGTGCAACTATTTCTAGAGGAATGGGTTCCCTAAGAGGCACTTTATTAGTGGCGGTAATCCTAATTAAAGGTCATGCATTTCCAACTAAGGTGAAAGTACTTCCTGTGGGTTTCCATTTATATCCAATAGAGTTAAACACTTTTCCAGTAGCTTTCCATTCTTTTCTCTTTTTATTTTTCTTAGAGATAGATTTAGCACGCACATTCATACTATTTACATGATCAATCAGACACGTAGCATGATTAGCATCAAACATGCATTCATTGCAAATAGAATAAAGAGCCTCAACACCTTCAACAGAATGCTTAACATGTTCATTAGAGACATTTTTAGAATCAGAATTCTTTTTATGCAAACTAGATTTAACTTTCCTAGATTAGACTTCTATTTTATTATTTTCATTACTACTTGGTGGTCGCGAAATCCTATCATTCTTTGTATTGCCTGAAGGCTTTGATTCGCTAGCACTAGTAGAAGGTTTTATTCCTGTAGAATACAATAAAGGTCTGTTAGTCACTTTGGGAATGTTGCTTGATGATGCGACGGGTTCAGCAAACCGAATTGTTTTCTTCTTGTTGATAGGCATGACCGCAACTAATTTCTTACTAGGTGTGTGAATATCAGAGCAGGTATCTCTAACATAGCCTAGCAACTCTTGAATCAGCTTAATATATTTACACGCAGTGTAAGATGCACTATCTAAAGGATTTAGTGATTTAGCTTGTTTAATTATTTCCCTAAGAATAGCAGCTTGTTCCATAGTGTGCTTAAGGTAGTATATGTGAGTTTCCCTATTATTCTTATCCCTAGGAGCCAAAATTACTGGGTCAGGCTTATACATTCCTGGAGCAATAGTGGTAGCATTGGACACTTGGGCAGCATTATCAACTATATCCTTTCCTTTAAATTTCTTAAGATCATTTTTAATGCTGTTATGACAAACACTTTTTCCTAAAGTTGAGCATTTAAATCAGTAATTTCAACAGACTTTTTATTTAATTGATTAACCAAAGATTCAGTGTGTTATTTAGCGCGATCACATGATGGTTTAATTGAATCATAAAGTTGTTTATAAGTCTATTTCAAATGCTCATTTTTAGCAATTAGTTTTGCCACCCTATGTTCTAGTTCTATGTTGATAGTCTTAATTTTATCTATGTCCTTTTTCATACTTTCACTAATAGAAGTTTTAGACACACACTAATTACATGTTAAAAGTCAACATAAAGGTTGAGTGAAATCATAGGTTTATCGGTAAAAAGGGTGGATGATAAGTGTAAAATACACATATCTGTTATTACAAAAAATGACCCTAAATGACCACAAATACACTAAAAATAGCAAAAATATACTTGTTTTTGTGTTTTATGTGTGCAGATACGGATAAATCAAAAATCACAAGAAAACCATTAAAATCGGGCAAACACGGACACGAGAAACGGAAGAGTACAAGAGAGCCAAAGATTCAAAGCCAAAGTCAAAGAAAGTCAACTTCAGTCAACTATGGGTCAACAAAAGTAATCTCACTAGAAGACAAATCCTAAATGTTACCCAAATAGTCCCTCAAGTTCTAAAAGCCCATTGCCCCTAGCCTAATACCCTTTTATAAAACCACAAGGACCATTTCTGTCATTTATGAAAATCCTTTTACACCTTACTCTTTTATAAAACAACCACAGGGACCAATCTTGCAAAAAGCTCAAAGTTTAAATCGATTTTACCCATTTTAGTTATAAAAGAGCGCCAAAGGGGTGTTACTATTCATCGTCCCCTACCTTATTTACCCCGCTGTCAAATCAAAGGGCTTTTCCAAATTGGAGGGTACGGAAGTCTATTCAAGTGGTCTATATCACCCTGGCAGAGTAAAAACGTCACTCAAGCACCTTATTGGCCAATTCCAACAAAGGAATGCCACGTGGAAGAGGGGAAAGCACAAAGGGATGCTTGATTTTACTCTTAAAGCTCTCAAAAAAATAATAATAAAGACCTCACAACGGATTGCCACGTTGGCAATCCGTGTGATCCCAAAGAAAGATCCAACGGCTCTAAATCATTTCCCAATCATTGAAGGATTGTACGGGTTGGATTAATTGAGGCGTGGGAAGCAAGGCAAGGCCTAGAATCTTCATCAACAGGCTATAAATAGCCTCACTATCACACACACACACCATCTAGTTTTTTTAGGAGCTTTAGGATTTAGCTTAATTCTCATTTTTAGCTTATGTATTTTCCTTTCCAGCTTTTGTAATTTCCTTTTAAAAGTAATGTAAACAAGCTTTTATATTAATGAAACTCATTTTTATTTTGTCATAAGCTCTCTTGTTTTTAACTCATAAGCTTTCATTTTTTCTTCAATTGTTAAACTAATGTTCATAAGCTCCTATAAGCTCTTTTCAGCTCTTACTAGTCTATAAGCTAGTAATTGAGCTTAATCCTACCTTAATCATACTTAAACCTAATAAATTAGTTTAATACCTTGTCTTATTTGGATTATAAGCTTTTGGAAGGTGAGCCAGACATGGAAGGGCTCACAATGACTTTACTAGTTTATCCATTAGGATAAGCTAGAGCTAGTAGCTGCTAATTTGAGTTTATGCTTCTGTTTTGCTGAAGCAATTGTAAGTTCTCTTTTAAATTCCTTGTCATTTGAATTCTAGCTTAATATTTGCTTAATTACTTGTTTACTTTGTTTATCTGCTTATTTAGTTGCTTATTTGAGATTATATTGTGTTTCTTATGCTTATTAATCATATTTACTTATCTGTTTTTAGTAATTATAGATTAGAACTTAAGTTTCTCTTATCTGTCATAAAACTCATAAAAACCAAAAAACAAATAAGTAGCTTATAGTGTAGATCTTAGAATTTAGCTTATTCAGTTGTGGATTTATGTTTATTAAGTTAGTTATAAGCTAGATTTCATCTGGTACTTAAGTCTTGTTAATTAGTTTTCAAAATCATAAGCTCAAATGAAATATGTCAATTCCTTAAGGAGTGTTTGGTTTAAGCTTGTTTGACCACCAAAAGTCAAAGGCAATTGATAAAAACTTTTGAGATAGTTTAATTATCATGCAAAATTAGTAGAAAAGTTGTTTTTAAAAGTTAGATTATAAATTTCAAAAAGTTAGAGCTTAATTTCCTTGTCTCAGCACCAGGGGAATTTTTCCTAGTAATTTCACTTGTGAAAATTTTAAACCAAGCATCTAAGGTTTGGTTCTTGCTTGATTAGAGTTTGTACACACTCAACAAGAGTGTTGAGTGCAGGATCAACCTCACTAGGTTACCCTGCACATTTCATCAACCTTTGATCAACCTTGTGCAAAGTAATAAGTTCACGGGTAGACAAGACCCTCATAATCATCTTCGATTTTTCAACAAAGTTACTTCAACGTTTAGACATCCCGAAGTTCTGAACACTTCGATTAAGCTTTTGCTTTTTCCTTTCTCTCTAGACGGTGAAGCCCGAGATTGGTATAGATATGGAATACCTCCATAGATCAATTCTAAACTTGGGATGATTTGTCTCGAAATTCATAACAATTCTTTCCACCTTCTCGAAAGCAACTTAGACCTTCGAAACAAAATCACTCCTTTTTTACCAAGAGAACCGAATGAAAACTTCAACGAAGCATTGAGAACGTTTCCAAGAACTTCTCTCTGTCAATGTCTCATCATGGTTTCTCAGAATTACAACCAACATTGATACGTTCTATAATTCTTTGAATACAATGATCAATATGTCCTTAGATTCCGCCGCCGCGCGTATTGGCAATTTTTCTAGATAAAATGCTCGAGACAGGTTTTAGCATAAATAGAGAGTAAATCCAATGTGCGTTATCAGAAGTCCAGTCCGTATGATTCAGAGCGATACGATGCTCCTTCTTCTACTTCTTCACCTTCCAATAATTCTTTCGTGATTTAACAAATGGCCACCTTACTTGAAGACAAAATGAATATTCGAATGAGCCGTTTAGAGAAAGCGATTAGTGAAAAGAATGCTACAACTCCTGCTACCGTCAAAGCAGTTGAGGAAGTTTGTGTCACATGTGGTTCAAACCATAATTTCAACAATTGTCCGTTAACAAGGAACAATTTTCCCGTTTTTCATGATAACATTTATCAATTCCAACAAACCGTCGCCGTTGGCAATTTTGTTCAAAGAAATCCTCTTAATTTGGCAAACCAAATGAGACCACCGGGTTTCAATCAACCAAATGTTCAAAACAACCAAGGAAACCAAAACCGATACCAAGGAAACAATTTCAATTCGAATCAAAACCGTGGAGGCAATTTTAACCAAAACCATCAAAACAATCAAAGAGCCGTTTATCAAGCCCCACCATACCAACCACCAACAAATCAACCTTTGGTTAATCAAGCTTTACCTCTCATTTCACAAATTCAAGGTGTGTCTAAAACCATTTTTTGAATCCGGCGTCGGGACTGACGGGGTTCGAACCCGCAGCTTCCGCCTTGACAGGGCGGTGCTCTGACCGATTGAACTACAATCCCAGGAAAATGAGGTGTACAGCCTCCACTTTTTTTCTCTTCATTCGAACTATTGACTTTCGCCGTGTTGTAACAGAAACACGAATGATATACTATATTATATTTGAATAATTATATATCTATTTTTTTAAATGCTTAAGCAAGAAAATTCCATCGAATCTTGAGAAGTTGTGGAAGTAAACAGTTTTGGCTTTCTTCTCTTGTTTCACAAGTCTTTCTAATGGACAGACCAGACCGCATAAGACTACTGGAATAGAAAAAGAGAAGGGATTCACGGGCAGTGAAGGCAACCAAGGGAGAGGAATCATTCCATTCAATTCCGAAGCCTAGCGTCTCCTGTAAGACTCTATCACCTTAATTCTTTTGTTGAGGTTCTGGCACTTCTTCCTCCGGCCCTCTATTTATATAGCGAAGAAAGGCAAAGGCTCTTGCTCGAATGCGTGACTTATGTCTCTTTTTCCATTTATAAAAAGTCAGATGAATCTACGCTCCTCGGCCAGAATATTTATGTCCCAGCACATAAAATATGAATAATGAAACATGAGGAAGAGTATACCCTGTTGTAACATAGCAGTTCTCCTAATCGACCCGCGAAATAAGTCAGACTTCAAAAGTCCAATGGAAATAGAATAGGTGCCAGTATCCATAGGCTTGTAGGTATGAGTTCGGATGTAGGCTGTTCTCTAGCCATAGAGAACAGTCGTCTCAGGAATCGTTTAGAGTGTTAGCAGATTTCCTTATAGAGTGTTAGCAGATTTCCTTAGCGAAAAAAAGGGGAAATCACTTGTCTCTTCGATTGACTTTCATTCAATATCCCATTCCCGCTGCATCGGCTGGTTAAAGATCACCCAAAAATTGATTCAAAAGCTGCGGTTGGCATGGCAGTGTGAGGTGCTCGTCGATCTCTCCGAACCATTATACCCCAAGCCACGGCGAAACAGCCCAAGCGCAAGCAAGCTTGGCCGCCCAGCGTCCTCAAATCATTCAATGTCATCAGCTGAGAATGTAGATCAGTCATCAATAAGTAAGGCCCAGAGAGCACAGCTCCCGCTGAAGCAATTGTTGCTGCGGAGGTAGCTAAATTACCTATCCGCTATAGACGGAAAAGGCATGCTGTGGTATAGACGGAAAAGGCATGCTGTGGCGGACTTAAATAAACCTTAGTTGAAAAAAAAAATTCTTGGTGGACCAGAAAGAAATTATTGACCTTGATATAACCCTTTTTATACCGGAGTAAATGAAGACTCCTAGAATGGCACGCACGAAGAAGCCTACTCAGAGTAGGAATCCCGCACATTATAAAAAAAGACGGATTTTGAAAGTTATGCTAAGGCTAATGATGCGAACATGAATAACTTGCAAATGAAGTTGGATAATTTTCAAAGAGTTTACAATGATTCTCAAAAGAAGCAAGATGATTTTCAAAAGATGATGCTAAGTTTCATGCAAAACTATCATACCAACCAAGCTTCAAGTTCAAGTTCGTTACCAAGCAATACCATTCCAAATCCTAGGAACGAAGCCAAGGCAATTACCATACGAAGTGGTGCCTCATATGACGGACCTCTAATTCCACCGCCGGTGGAGGAAAAGGAACCCGAGGTAACAAAGGATACGGAGCTACCTAGCACCGAAGACATCCAACCTCCTTTGGTCCAAGATCAAAACAAAGACAAAGAACCAATCAAAGAGTCTTCTTTTGCTCAAAAGACCAATGTAACATTTCTCGTTTTCATGTCATTGTACGACTCCAGTAATGATCACTATCTATTTTAGTCCGATACGCATTTACTTTTTA
>BQNB010146450.1:0-14046 GCA_026074375.1 Tanacetum coccineum
ACAGTTGCCATGAAAAACAGGATCGTGCAACTAGTGGGAAAATGCATTAAATGTAGTACCAACAAATTTTTAACTTTTTTAAAATGAAAAGTTTAAAATTATGTGAAAAATCTTTTCCACTCCCCTATAAATACCCCTAGAAAAGAAAAACACAAAAAAAATTATCTGTGATCGTGATGGAAGATTCACTTCAATTTTTTGGAGATCATTTCAAAAAGATTTGGGTACGGATATTAGCATGAGCACTGCGTATCATCCAGAAACTGACGGCCAGAGCGAGAGGACCATTCAAACCCTCGAGGACATGCTACGTGCTTGCGTGATTGATTTTGGCAAAGGCTGGGTTAAGCATTTGCCATTGGCTGAGTTTTCATATAACAACAGTTATCACGCTAGCATAAAGGCCGCCCCTTATGAGGCACTGTATGGTCGAAAATGCCGATCACCAGTATGCTGGGCCGAGGTTGGGGAAGCCCAACTGACTGGTCCGGAATTAATCCAGGAAACAACAGAAAAGATCGTCCTGATCAAGCAAAGGATGCAAGCGGCACAGGATCGACAAAAGAGCTACGCTGATCGGAAGCGAAAGCCGATGGAGTTCGAAAGTTTGGAGACAGAGATATGCTCCATCAAAGGTCTCACCTTGGAAAGGTGTCGTACGGTTCGGTAAGCGGGGCAAGCTGAACCCGAGATATGTCGGACCTTTCAAAGTATTAGCAAAAGTTGGAAAGGTTGCCTACAGGCTGGAACTTCCTCAAGAGTTGAGCAGAGTTCACCTACACACTTTCCATGTATCAAACCTGAAGAAAATGTTTTATGCCGATGAAGCCATTAGTCTGTGCTGTTAGAAGGAATTCATGTTGACGATAAGCTCCAGTTTGTGGAAGAGCCCGTTGAAATCATGGAACGGGAGATCAAACGATTGAAGCGGAGCCGGATACCACTGGTTAAGGTTCGCTGGAACTCTAGGCGGGGCCCTGAGTTCACCTGGGAACGTGAAGATTCGTTCAAACAAAAATACCCACAACTCTTCACAAACCGGGCTTCGTCATCCACTACAAGGTCTTAAGCTTTGAGGACAAAGCTCTTTTAACGGGTGGAGACTTAAACATTTCTCATTTTCCGGTAATTGTAACGACTATATTAATGATCAATTATTCATTTTAGTCCGATACGACGTTTACTTTTAAACATTTAGCTTTTAAGCTAACCGCGTAGAACTAGAAATAAACAATGAATGTAAACGGTCACACAATTAATTAAGGTTTACCAGCAAACAAGTAAGGAATAATTTATTTTACTGAT
This sequence comes from Tanacetum coccineum, assembly GCA_026074375.1. Lineage (NCBI taxonomy): Eukaryota > Viridiplantae > Streptophyta > Magnoliopsida > Asterales > Asteraceae > Tanacetum > Tanacetum coccineum. The sequence continues at coordinate 1,306 of BQNB010146450.1, forward strand.
AATTATGTTACTTTGCGTAATTTAATTTTTATTGGTCACATGTAAAAGGGTTAGCGTTTCCGCGATAAAAAACATTTGGTTCGCACCCCAGAAATACCTAGACTTACCTAGACTCAAACCGATACCCACTTTAAAAGCCTAAACACAAAACTTAATCAAGTCTTGTGTTTATGTCCCCTTTAGGCCGAATGTGGGCAAGTAAACCCACAAGAAATCGTCCTTGGTGATTTAGTTTACTAGCAAATCAACCTAAAAATACTTAAGGGTACATGTACATCACCTAAGTCATTAAAACATGTCCTAAATGTCTCCTACTAGTTAATTATCCAAAGGATAATACCCACTTCTCTCTTTTCCTCTCTTGATGCCGCGGTTAATCCTCACAAACACATAAACCCATAAGATTTCCTAGCTAAACATAATCTGTACACCACCATAGCGAATTAAATACTTGTACTCACCATGGTGGTTTAACAAAAACCATTGTTGATAACTTAAACCCCTCAAAAACCACCTCTAGAACACGATTCGTATGTGTATAGTGGACTAAGGAAATTTTACTAAGCGCATTCCCTATAAATACAAAAACACTCACCACTACGCATAAACAAAGTTCTAAACCTCTAAACACTCTCTCAAAACTAAGAACCTTTCTTTCTCGCCTCTACATAACTCATCGTCCTCGATATAACCGAGCCATACACGACCCAACTTGGTCACTAAGGACTTAAGGAAGCCTTTGAGTTCACATATAACGTAAGTCAGAGGAATACACGAGCTCAAGACTAGGTATACAAGCTTTGGAAGCTTAGGGTGGCATACGCTTTGAGTACAAGTGTAACGGGTGCTTCTCAATCCAAAACCAAGAGCTTAGGACCTTTGTAAGTTACACGCAACACATTTCCTTTGTAATGTACGTATTCGTTTATTGTAAACTAGTCTAGGGGTCAAGTGTATGTGCATGCGATGTACTAGCGTGAAAACACACATGATTTAAACATGAATGGAACGTTGTTGAGACAGCAAACATTGAATTCGTTTAATAACTTAAATCAACAATTGCGTAGTGTCGGACCCTTAAAAGCTAACGCAAACAATAAACCTTGATATTAAAGAAATAGGACCCCGACATAGGAAAAAGCCTTGTTCGCGAAAATATAAGGAATCTATACGTAAACTTTTATTGTAAATGAGTTAGGACGACTTAGAAATGCGTACGCGACCCTAATGGACACTTGCATGGTGAACCCGACGTATACACAAGTTGAATACGCGGCATATCATCACTAGAGCCTTTCGAGTAACCATAAAAATGGCTAAGGGAAGCAACGGGCCTCAGGGAACCCGTAGCCTGTTACACGAGCCCAACGCGAGCCCAATACAAGGCTCATAAGCCACGATAAGCTCCTACAAAGCTAGATTCGAGACTTAATACACGCTTAATGACTTAAGGTATACTTAAGGAACCTTAAATGTGGGGCCCTTTGTATTTCTTTGAAAACCAACCGAACCCTTAACGGGCTTACTAGCCCTTTCGCAAGCCCAACGTGAGCCATAAGCTCACAATAAGCTCTAACCGCTTATCGGTAAAGTTTTGCACAACTTATATAAGTTAAATAAGCCTAATGGACTCAAATGATGCCAATGGGCCGAGCCCCAACCCCTAGAACCCTTACCGGGTCTCTATCGGGCCCAATAGGCCCAAAGGTGAACTTATTAGCTTATCGAATAAGCTAAATAAGCAACAAACCTCCTAAGTGCTTATTGGACCTAAATGAACATAACGGACCCTAATGGACCCAATAAGACCCTTTAAAACCTTACCGAGCCTTAACGGGCCCAAGACCGGCCCAACAGAGGTTCTAAATAGCTTATTCAGCTTATTTGGAATAAGCTGAAAAGGAAACAGTTTTGTTAGGCTTAAATACGAGTGGGGAAAACACTAGGAAAGGTCTAAAACACTAAACACCCTTATCGGGTTAAGCTATTGGGCCCATAAGCCCAATAAGCTCGAAATAAGCCATAATAAGCTCCCCGAGCTTATTTGAAGCTTAACAGCCCTATATAAGCTTATTGACGATATTTAGACTTATAAAAACTATATCGGACCCTTAAAAAGCTAAACGAACCTTAACGGGCCCAATAAGGCCCGTTAAGCCAAAATAAGCTCGATGAGCTTATTTTTCAGCCGAAACACTTTTTAAAATCTTAAACGAGCTTAACAAAGAGAAATGCCACTCGTTGGGATTTATTCGGAGCTAAAATGGAATTTTCGCGAACCAAAGGACCAAAAGTGTAATTTCCGAAACATAAGGGGTTAGTTTTGTCAAATTCGAGTTTCAATAACCCCAGGGACTATTCTTGTAATATTCTGAAACTTAAGGGTTTAAGAGTAAACTATAAAAACCTAAACTATCCTTTTTAGAAACTTAAGGGACTAATTATGTCATTTCCAAAACTAAAAGGTTTAAAATATAAATATGTATATTTGTAAACCTAGGGACTAAAAGTGCAATAACTAGAAACCTAAGGGTATGTTAGTGAACAAAAGTGAAACAAATGAAACACTTAACACGTCGGTCGAACACTAAGATGTTCGGACATCGATGGCTTTAATAACACGTTAATAAATAAGTGTATTTATTAATAATGATTTCACGTTTCTCGAGAACCATCGAATCTATAAACACAATAATCTTGTGTGTCACCACACAAGTGATAACGGTATATATAAACTTAAAATGGGATTTAGTTTATACAATGAGTCATTAGTTTAAACGTGAAAACTAAGACTTGACCGTACTTACTTAGGTACTTAACGGTGTGATCCACTATCTACTTGGATACTTGTTATCATTCAGAGAACTACCGGCTAAGGTGAGTTCATAGCCCCATGTTTTACAATTATTTAAATGATTTACATTCCTTGGGGTGAGAACATGCTTTGTTTTACAAACTGGACGCAAGTGTACATTTTATGCCATGATTACGTGTTTGCCTAAGTTACCATAACCCCTCTATGTCCAAAATCATGAACTGTTAATTGCATAGATGTGATTGGGAATTACATTGTGCGGGCGCGAATGTTATGGATAGATCTATTAGGGATTGACACTCCCCGTTCGGGTGACTAGCTATCACTGGAAGAACGCATACCGATGTCGAATTGGGATGTTGCAAGGGTTAAGCACATCATTCAACAGACAACAGTGGCAATTTATAATTCATACATATAACGTCGAGCCTCGGTGTCATGAGCTTAAGAAACGTAATTACATTTTATGATGTTTATGCAATCTGTTGCTTAATCATACACTTGGAAATCTTGCGGTCCTACCATTGATTTACATAAACCTATGAATTCACACCTAACTATATGTTGACATTTAAAGCAAGTTTTTCAGGTCAATAAGGGCACAGTTGCGTTGATACATTGGGAGTCAATAATGAAGAGTCAACACTTAAGATTTGGGTGTCTTATTACACTTTGGGGACAATTGTTGATAAAACCGAGAATCTTTATCTTATTTTTTGAACCATTTTGAAGCCAATGAGCTATGTAACAAAAACAAGTATTTTGTAAATATCCCATGGTATCTTTTTCAAAAACTAACACGTTTTAGTACGTTTCTCTGATCTTGTGCTATTGACCCAATAATGTAACGCCTTCGGATATTCAACATTCCGCTGCATACTCAATTTGAGGGTGTTATACAGATTGTTAACCAAATAGCCAAGGTTATAGAGAACCAGGTCAAAAAGTCTTTGTCTGGACTATAACCACTTTCAAAACTGTTTTCACAAATGAGATTTGTGAGGGACATACATGCATTACTTGTTTACGTTTAGCGCATATATGCTTACATGACATGCATTGCCTCAGCGTTAGTAGGGTACTAAGTGCTTACCTGATTAATATACGTTAATAAAGGATATACATATTACATAAGGACTATTATATATTAAAGCCTTACAAACATATCTTATCATTTTCTTATCAAAATACTTATATAAGTTATTTTAACTTTTTGCAGTAACCATGGTCTCTGCGATGTTCAGATATTACCATACAACTTCCGTCTACACCGACTCCGAGCCCGGCAGAGCTTTTTGGGGAGCCGATTATGAGGGGATACCGGAGGGAGGCATACCACGGGTCATCGTACTAGGATACGACGGACTCCCGCTACAGCCAGTAGCCCCACCATCACCAGATTTTATGTTAGGTCCAGAAAATCCACAGACACCGCCAGTTCCTCAGGAAGAGGATGAGCGTGAGCCATTGTTCATACAGGCACATGACCCTAACTAAGTTGCCGGATGCCCTATATATCCTGAGTAGATACCATTAAGGACGACCATAGGGAGTTACCGGCTGAGGAACAGCCATTACCTCCACCTATTTGATTCAAACCCACTACTGAGTCACACTGGGATACATTACTATTATTGAGTCGGATCCCGATATGATCCAGAGGGGTACGAGGATGATAAGACAGAGGATGGTCCGGTTGACTACCCTATGGACGGGGGAGATGATGGAGATGATGATGACGGCGATTCATCTAGGGATGACGCCAGGGATGAGGATGAGGATGAGGAGGATGAGGAGGACGAGGAGGAGGAGGAGCACTTAGCTCCGCTGACTCTAACTACCGTCATACCTGCTGATGATCCTGTCTTCCCACTTAGGGAACAGAAGCCTATTATAACCACCACCCTCCACTGACAATTACCATTGGAAGGCTAGGATTACCATCCAACCACCAGACTTCCAAAACCCTTCCACCAGAGGCAAGGATTAAGAGTCATCTGGCCATGACTACGCTCCCATCACCATCACCACCCATCTCACTATCGCACCCAGGGGGGCTTCAGGGAGCGCTTTGCACTAGTTGCATATGGCACCACCTTCATTTACCACCTATACCACCATGCACTGGGTGTCTAACCCAAATCCAGACACATCTTCAGGATAGCATCCACCCAGGCTCTCAATTGATGCAGTTAACTGCCTGCATTAAAACCACCACCATTCCACTACCCACCATCTCCTATCCATACCATCACCTGTTGATCGTGAGGGATTGATATTCCCGAGTCTGAGCAGCCTCCCGCAAGAGGTTAGCATTTCCACTATAGGCTCCAGATAATAAGATCAAGAGAGAGTTTCCACTCCAAGCCTACCAGAGGGTCAAGGATAGATTATGGGGTTGTCAGCAACAGTAGATTGCTGAAGAGAGCCGACAGGGTATTAGAGATGTTGGGTACGGGTTTAGGGATACTTGGGTATGATCCGGCCAAGAGGCATTCCAGAGATAAGCACCTATGACCGTGGGAAGGTCACATTAGGGTCTATAGCATGCAGAGCGGCCATGAGCGGGATACACAGTTACTTGTCTGCCCTAGTTAGAGATGCTCAGGATGGTAGTCTCTATATCACAAGCGAGTTGAAATTGAACTCGCAGCGGGTCGATTTACTATGGGGATAGGATGACTCTCCAAGCGACCGTAATGATGTGGAGGAGGATGCCTATGGCTTCCCGCTAGGCTTGGGCTGTCGATACGATAGGATTAAGCCAGCGACTCATCCAGGAGCTTCAGACCATCATGATCATGTTTATGCACATGAGGACCTATCTAACATGCATCACATACAATGCCTACAGCTGCAGAGTACTCTCATTCAGACACAGCACCAGGTACATGAGACTGCGCGTTTCAGATGCAGCAATAATGAGGAATAGTATAAACATAGTGTTATACTGAGTTAAGCATCACATCAAAGAATGATCGAAGGTGCCAAGACCATATGTAGAGGCTCTTCGCCATCAAGGACGTGAGGCGAGAGATGAGCGACATGCAGGCTGAGTTGTTAGCACTGCGAGAGCCCACAGAGTAGAAGCTAGACCTGCCAGGACCAGAGCTAGGATGTTTTCCAGATCACCAGAGGCACTGGGGAACCGTCCGATATTCACATTTTAGTGATTTATGTTATTGAAAATTGCTAAGGTCATTGTACAGGCATGTTAAAGCATTAGTGGTCTTTCCGCCGCTATAGCTATAGCCTTAAGATCTTTTGATTGTATTACGTGTACTCAGACGACTATTTCATGTAAAATTTTCAAAGTATGAATGAAATGGATGTGTTACTTTGTACTATATACTTCTCTTGTGTGGATTATCTCATCTATATATTATTATATTCTGTCATATAACCTCGTGTTTTGTCTTTTGTGATCTGAGACAAATCATGGCACCCTAGCAACGCAGAAGAGGGACCAAACACTCCCCAGGTCAAAACGACACCAACCCAAACAACATACCCCCTCGAATCCGTTCCAAGCAATGTTCAACCAAGCTCTAATTGCGAAACTCCACCAATGGGGGATGGAAGCCACAGTTCGGCACGGGATACCGGCGAAGGAACGTGCAAAACAGCGCTTCCCTTGTTTTTTTACGCTGATTTCATGAAGTGCCACCTTTGAAACTTCAAAGGGGCGAAGGCGTAGTTGGTTCTTAAACTCGATTGATTGAAAAGAAGGAACGGTTTTCAAAATCAGTGGATGTTGCGTTGAGAACCAAGTGAAGTTGCGCACCTGCACTCGTAGGTTGCTCGCCTTGACTTGGTGGAATGTGTTCAGGATAGAACCTAGGTCCAGAGCCTACGCCATGACTTTGGGAAGAACTCAATAGAAAGATTACGGACAAGTAATTGTCCTCAGGTGAAATCAAGAAACATGAAATCGAGCAAATGGAACTAAAAGTCAAGGAAACTACGTAACCACATATACACTGAAACGTTTCCCAAGAGTTAACCTTGATAATGTAACCAAAGATTTTTGCCAAGGAAACTTGAGAAAGTTGACAAGTACCTCAGTTGACCTTCCAGACACACTTCAATTATGTGAAGTCCAAAGCTGCTCAACCCAAGACATTGGATGAGACTAATTGAGTTGGCCAATGACATGATGGATCGGAACAAGAACTTCCTCACCTATGCTGAAGCACAATCTGACTAACAAAAGGGAAGCTGATGATTCATCTAGAAACAACCATGGATACCAACGATCAACCCTTTAAAAGGCAAATGTCGCCAGAGCCTACAACATGGGGACCAGCGAAAGGAAGCCATATGGGGATCCTTACCCAAGTGCAACAAGTGCCATCTTATTTACCATAATGGCCCCGTTGGCACCCAGAGTGCCACAAGTGCCATACAAGATAGGGCACTTTGCCCTCGCGATGCAGGAGTACTGGTAACAACAAATGCTACTAACACTTAGAAGGGCATGGGGCAACCCTCCCAAATGAATGGTTGTTTTGAGTGTGGAAGCACCACGACCCTACAAAAAGAAGATGGTCCAAAACTGAAGAATAAAACATGAGGCATATGGGAATGCACAAGGATGTTTATGCAGTTGAGGAATTAGCATAGAAGAGGGGAAAATGCACCAGGGAACCCTGAGCAAATGTCGTCACAGGTACGTTTCCCTTAAATAACCACTATGCATCTATCTTATCGGACACACTGTTTGCCCGAAAGAAGTTTTATAACCACTGGCATTTAGTTCCTTGATAACATCGCCCCCCAACTCATTGAAATTGCTATTATGTCGAGTAGTCCGATGGAAAACTAGCAAGAATAGACACCATTAGACCGGGTTGCACGTTGAAATTTCTTAGTACCATGGGCCATTCCAACAGAGATCAAATGCGTATAAACTGGTAAGTTTTCGACGTCAATTATCGGCATGGCTGGTTAAGAGAATACACGCAAGTGATCGTATGCGATGAGAAACTCGATCAAGTTCCCTTACGGGAATTAAGACTAACTTTGACTTTTTGCGGAAACGAAAGTAGCAAGCGAACAGAAGAATCCCGGTTGTACATTTTAACATCAATGTTCAAAAAGCCCAAGGGTACATGGCCAAGGATGCCAGGTCTTTTTGGCACAAATACCGCAAAGAAAGAGGGAGGACAATCGGAAAGGAAACGAGGATAGAGGAAGTACCAATCGTCCGTGTGAATTTCCATAGGTGTTTTCCCGGAGACATTGCCCGGTCATCCTTTCCTCGTCCCACGGCTTTGACCGGAATGGAATTTCAAATCGACCTTCAATTCCAGGAGCTTGCACCCAGTAGCTCGAGCACCATATCGATTGGCCCTATCCGAAATGAAGGAACTATCAGAACAATTACAGGAGCTTTCTGACAAGGGATTCATAAGACCTAGTTCCTCGCCTTGGGAGCCCCGGTCTTGTTTGTCCAAAAAGAAGGAACGAGTTCATTTCAGATGTGCATTGACTACCTGCGAGATCAACAAACTGACAGTAAAGAATCGTTATCCACTATCCCGAGGATCGACGATTTGTTTGAATCAACTTCAAGGATCCAGATATTTATCGAAGATAAGATCTGAGATCCGGATATCACCAGCTTAGAGTACGAGAACAGGACGTCCCGAAGACGGCATTTCGAACTCGGTATGGCCATTACGAGTTTTCAGGTTATTGACCATTGCGGACCTAGACAAAACGCACCTGCGGTATTCATGGACCTCATGAACCGAGTGTGCAAACCTTACTTGGATAAGTTCGTAATTGTCTTCATCGACTGACAACTTATTTAATTCAAAATTACGAAAAAGAGCATAAGACACCGTTAAAGCAATTTTATGAATTGCTTTAGAAGGAGAATTGGTACGCAAAGTTTTCAAAATGTAATTTTGATCCCGAAGGTACAATATCTCGGGACATGTCATAGATAAGTAGAGCAATACATTTGTACCCGTCCAAAGAGTCTATCAATGATTGGGCATCTCCAAAGACACCCAGGAGATCCGCAATTTCTAGTGTCTTTGCGGGGTTACTATCGAAGTGGGTTCATATAAGGATTATCGAAGATTGCTAAGTCAATGACGAAACTTACTCAGAAAGGAATACAATTTGATTGGGTATAAAAGGAATATAACGCTTACTAATTGATAAAGCATAAGATGTGCAGTGCCCCAATTCTGGCTTAACCGTGAAGGTAGCCGAAGACTTTATAGTGGTATAGCTGTGATGCGTCACAGCAACAAAGCATATGTGCGGTGTATAAAAGCATGTAGAGAGAAGGTGTGATTGCCTACTCCTCTCGACAGTTAAAAGTTTTCACAGAGAAGAACAACACCACAGCACATCACGATTTGGGAACATGTATCGGAAGTGTTGCCCTAAAGATATGGAGAACACTACTATACGGAACCAGATGCACCGTATCACCAACATAAAAGCCTACAACACATTCACCATCATAAGGAGCTTAACATGGGCAACCGCCGTTGGATAGAATTACGAGGCCTACGATTGTGATATTCGTTTATCATCCAGGAAAAGCAAACGTAGTGGTCCGATGCGGCTGGAAGACCGTTAAAGAAACAGATTGAGCCCTTGCGGTTTCAGCCTGGTAATGACAAATGTTGGATCTTCCCAAACGGATATTAGAAGCTCAGATCGAAGCCCAGAAACCAGAGAATATCGTAAATAGCCATGAGGGGTATTTATACTAGAAAGAAAAAGCAAACTATTCATAGTTTATATAAATAACCCGTGTGTGATATGCAGTGTCCAAGTCTAGACGCAAGCTTTACAAAAAAGTAAGGCTAACAATCTACCTCCAAGATGGTGTCACACGTGAATTTGTTATAATGTTTTCTACAAGAAAAAATAAAGCAAAATGATAATAATAAAGTCCAGTATTCCTTGAGAATATCTACAATGACCTAGATCTACTTGAATACTCTAGCTTTATTTCTTCAGCTTGCTGATGAACACACTGTAATCTTCAGCTCCCTAGCAAACAGACACCCCTGAGACTAATAAGAATTAATGCACTAGTCTTCTCAAAGACCTCCTTTCTCATTTAGGATACTATGTGGGAAGGGTTGATATCATCAACATTGTCTCACTTAGGAAGCGTTCCAGTCTTGTTGAATTTAGCCTAAAACCCAAAGTACATAGTTTATCCCTTAAAGTTGAAAATGTAGCACCAAAATCAATGAAGACCCGGAATGCACTTTTCTCCCTCCAAGAAAATGTTGATCTAAATTGCTACACCAAAGTCAACTAAGTCCCGAGTGTAAGCAATGTATCCCTCTATGTAGTCGAAACTGTAACATAAAAAAGCAACTTAGTATCGGATGTACACATTTCTCCCTCTAGGATGAGATGATGACAAACAGAGGAATCATCCTACATATGTGTACATCGTATATCAACTAGAACTGCTTACTTGGCTTCATATACCCGTGATCGCATAAGCAATACTTTGTAAGAAGATGTCAAAAAGCACTCTCTTAACAAATCTCTCTTGATCAACCCAATCTAAATCTCCTTATCTATTCTGTCGGCTAATACTGATGACCACTATGAAACGAACCCGAGAATGAAGAAAAATCCCAGACTTGTGACTTAATCTTGTACTATCCGTGTGACGAAGAATGGTGTAGAGGAAAATATCTAAGTACCATATACTCACCCAAAAGTATATAAAAAATACAACACCTCTTGAAATCTCCTCAACTATGTGAGCCATTGAGTACTATAATGTAACTTTTTAAAGTGATAGCTAACCCATGAGTACTACAATGTAACTCCTTACATCGAGTATAACTAGATACATCAAGTCTTCATCACAAACCGTATATGCCCGAACAAGTCATCTTCGTTGTGGAGAAAAGAAAAAAAATCTAAGACGAGATAAGTACACTCCCCGTGGAAGCCTACTTCAATCTCAAATAAGTAACATCATACAAGGTCTCCGTAGTCATTAAAATTCAATAATAGCCATTAAGAGTGAAGGTGAATTTTGATAAGGATAATTTTAGTGTAATGTATTGTGTTTGTTGTGTTGTTGTTCGTAATTTTTGATGTGTTTTGAAAGTTAACGGATATCGGCTCAAAAAATATACCATAATAACGGCCGTCCAAATAATAAAACCCGGTCTTTTATACTTTACCCGACAAGGGAATGTTTTAATACACGGCTCAATCCATTATGTAACATTTCTCATTTTCGTGTCATTGTACGACGATATTAATGATCACTATTTATTTTAGTCCGATACGCGTTTACTTTTAATGTTTACTTTTAAGCTAAACCGCGTAGACTAGAAATAATCAATGAATGTAAACGGTCACCAAATAAATTAAGGTTTACATCAACCAAGTAAGAAATAATTATTTTGAGAATAATTATGTACTTTGCGTATTTTATTTTTATTGGTCACGTAAAAGGGTTACGTTTCGCGATAAAATACATTTGGACGCACCCCGGAAATACCTAGACTTACCTAGACTCAAACCAATACCCGTATTAAACGCCTAGACACGAAATTAAATAGAATCGTGTGTTAATACCCTTTGATTTCCGAATTCGGGTAAGTAAACTCACAATAAATCGTCCTTGGTGATTTAATTTCTAGCAAAAATCCCCCTAATGATCTTAAGGGTACATGTACAAACTCTAAGCAATTAAAGATGGTACTTAATGTTCCTAGTAACTAATACCTAGTGGTTAATGACCAATTTTGTTGGTCCTTTTCCTTGGATACCCGGTCACGACATACATATACACATAATCTTCAAGATTTGGCTAGCTAAGTAAATCATGTACCCAAAATCCTCTCATTAATACTTGTACTCAAGTGGTTTAGGCTAAAACCATGAGTAACCAACTAGGACTTCACAAAACCACCTCTTAGGGCACGGTTTGGTTGTTTGAGGAACTAGGAAAGCTAACTAGTTCTATTTATCTATAAATATCACTCCCTAGCTCACATAATACATTTTCACCAACACTTAAAACTCTCTCTAAGACCAAGAGCACCTATTTTCCCTCTTGGTTTCGGTACGCACTAAACCAAGCCGAGCATCACTAAAACACGACACCTCATTCCACTAGATAAGGATACTAAGGCGTGGGGTTAAGCTAGGAAGGAGGATACGGTCATACTTACACCATTTGGGGTTTATACGATTCGGGTTTGCTTCAATATTCACGAATAAGACCCTAAGACCATTGTAAGTCATTCTATGTATCCTACGTTGTCTTTCGTATTCATATATCTTTTATTGAATTCTAGTTTCGCTTATATTTCGAGTTTAAAACTCAAGGTTACGTGAAACATGCATGGTTCGACCCATGCATGGTTCGACCCATGCATGGTTCACGCACACTTTCATGTCACAAAACCACCTTGTGTGGTACCATGCATAAATAACTACACGTGAACTAATGTGGTAATTACAACGTGAGGGTGTGGGAACACATGTTTAATCTTAACGAACGTTTGCATGAGTCGGGTCACGCTTAGAAAATGCTAGACGCGTTTGTTTTAGTGCTAGACAAATTTAAAAAGACCATATAACACATTAATAAATCTTTCGGACCTAAACGAACCCAACCATAAAGGCTAGAACCCCTAACGAGCCTAATCTCGATTGGAAGTGCTCATGTTGTTTAGTTATAGGGCCTTTACTTATTAGAAACCCAACCGGATCCCTAAATGGGCTTACTAGCCCATTTGCGAGTCCAATATGAGCAATAAGCTCACAATAAGCTCTTAACAGCTTATTGGTAAAAACTTACGCAGCTTATACAAGTTAAAAAGGACTTAACGGACTCAAATAATGTTAATGGGCCAAGCCCTAACCTCTAAAACTCATTCGGACTCCTATCGAGCCCAATAGGCCCAACA
>BQNB010146453.1:0-15151 GCA_026074375.1 Tanacetum coccineum
CTCAATACAACGTGTTTCACGCATGTTCTAAGATATCATTTTTTCCCCTAATCTGGGAAAGCATTTAAACAGTATATATGTATATAGTTTGAAAGTTGTTTCTATTCTTTCGAAAAATACACATGGTTATATTGTTTGGGAAAGATTTACAAACTATTTTCTTAAAAAAGTAAAGGCCTTTTTTTTCAGTAAAGACCTGTACGCCGTAATAGAATTTTAGTGACAGAGTTATAATGACATAAAAAAGGGTCACTAAATCCACCTTTTATTGACACTTTTTAAAAATGTAAGCAAAAGCATAAAATTTTGAGATTTGATGACACTTTTTATAAACAAAATGTGTCACCAAAGGCAAAAAAAACATTTTCTCACACTATTTTAGTGTTACTATAAATAGACTTTTACTGACTGAACTTTTACCTACATTTTTTAACAGTGAGAGAAGCAAATAAATCTTTTAGTGACACTTATTTTAAAACTTTTGGTGACCTTTTTTACTTTTAGTAACACTTTTTTTACTTTTGTTGACACTTTTTTTATGTGTCATTAGAAGACATTTTTTTGTAGTGTAACAATTTATTTAACAATATAAATAAATTGATTATTAATTTTGAGGTGTGTTCACTAATAAACCTTGCTGGTAGGTTATTAGCTAACGGTGGAGCTCGAGCTTATAAAACTTTTATTTTAAGACATGTTTGACAAAGTAACTAAGTAGAGGCTTATAAATGTAATGTGACATTAAACCTCTTATAAGCTTTCAAAAACTCTCCAAAACATACCTCTGAAGTAAAAAATCTAATATTACACAAGTGACGGTGCATGAGGTATGATACGGTGTTTGAGAGGACGAGTCATTAGTTTATGCCTGCTAAAATATGTACGGCCGGCGGACAAGTGTGTATAGGTCGTTTACATCCAAAATCGTTTTTCCGAGGCTGTTAAAGAGTAAAGAAAGTAATTTTGAACAACTAACCAAATTATTTATATATTACACAAATAAAAAATATCTAATTGTTCACCTTTGATAAAGGACATGCATAGTATAGTTGATCACGGGTGTGAGGTTGATGCGATCTCGCAAAACTACATTTCCTTCTCCACAACGACACGTAAAAGCTTCATGTGGCACCATCTTTACAGTAACAGTGTGTGTATGTTGGTGGTTAGGATGTGATGATAAGAGTGTGTGTTATGTGTTAATGATTGTTAAAATATAAGTGTGTCAGCAATCTTGAGTTGAGGGTATCAAAATATATACCAACATAAAACATGCACAAAGACGGAAAAGACTTTGAAAGGATTTAGAAGACTTTTATGGTCCGACCTATTTGACGATGGTGGGAATAACTAGCTGGTTTGATAAATAATGGCTAAAATAACAATTTTTTTTTTTTGAACGGCAAATTGAAATTAATAAAAAAACTAGCAAGAAGCTAGAAAATTACATGGATATGGATTTAGGACAATTTCATCACAGGAACATCAATCATATCTGTTTTTACATCTATAGGGAACACCAAGTAAAAAGCGTACGAAACCATATCATCAAAGAAGCTCCTATACGCGGGTTGAGATGATCAAAAAGCACACACGGCCAAACAAATTGGTGCGGGTATTTCCAAATCATCCACCACATAACATAAAAGACCCCTTCTAGCATTTCCTTTTGAGCTTTAGAAGACCGAATAGTTTTGAACCAATCAAATCCATTCTTCGTAACAAGACAAATCTGGAATATCAATTATACCCATACCATCGAAGCAATTTTACGCCATAAAGGTCCGAGCTAAATTTAAAAGGTGTAGAAAAGATGCGGAAGATTCTCCAGCTAAACCACAATTTGGGCTTTAATGATAGGATTTCAATCCTTTCGAAGTGAAAGGTTATGTCTCGTGGGGAGGCTTTATCCAACAAACTTTCCACGCTATAATATTTACCTTTCATTGGAACAAATTTCACCCATTAGTAAAGTCACCAACAAAAGGTAAAAGAATATCATCATAAATGTATAGCCGAGAGACAGTAAAACCTCACCAGAAGATCCAAGAAGCCATGCCCATCGATCATTGGAAGGAGATAAAGATATAGACCCAACAAGTTCAACTAGATGGTGAAGCTGCTCTTCTTCCACCCCTCCACGGGGGTTTCTACGAAAAGAAGCAACAAACGAAGCATCAATGAGTTTATCTGCAACCGTAATACCTTTTTTGAGCTCCAACGCATATAAACGAGGAAAAAGTCTGCTAGGGACATCTTTTAACTCCAACAATTTCCCAAAAGAGAGGTGTTAGCACCGTTTCCCACTTTTCTTTTTCAATAGCGCAAGAAGTTAAATCCTTTTGCGGACAAAGAATTGAGCTTTTCAGATACATTCCAAGGGGATAAACTGGAAACCAAACCTGTGTGAAACAAAAGGAGAACGATTGCCATATAAAACAGCAATAAGACGATGCCAAAGGGATGCATCCTGCGAAAGAATCTCCAACCCATTTAAATAATAAGGATCTTTAAGCGCAAAGAAGCTGGACACACTAGCCTCCTTTTTGTTTAGAAAGACAAAATTTTGTTCCAACTAATCATGAGAAATCTAATTTTCAATTCTATCGGCTACCATTAAAAAATTTTCTGCGAAGGAACTTCCAAGTCACGAAGAACTCCCAAAGGAGCTTTATATAAGCGGACATTATGTTAAAGAGGCAAGGACGTAAGGACAGACTGATTAACGTAAGACGTTCCAACCAACGGAAAGAGTCTTAATTTTCAATTTTGGACTCTAAATCTGTTAGAAACTTTACCAATTATCTCAATCCCAAGACAATTCTGGCCTTGAAGGTGAACCATCCCAACCTTGTCAACCAAGATAAGAGACGGTGTGAAAAAGTAGAACACCAATAATTTTAGCTGCACGCAAGAAACTTCCTCATTAGAGACTTCAATACCCTGAGTTTTAATCTTAAGAATATTGATTTGAAGACCCGAAGCCAAAAGAAGCATTTGAGCATACGAATTATGGTAATGAAGTTGCTCTATCCCAATTTGCCTATTGAAGTCTGCGTCATAGCATAGAAAAGATGAGTAACGTCAACGGAATCATCAAAATCGGATACCTTAAAAAGGATCAGCTTTATGATATTATGAAAGTAAGATGCAAAACTTTCCTATAAACTAAGATGAAACAAATAAGGAGCATAAGGGTCTCCTTGCTTCAAACACTTGTGGAACTTAAATTTCAGCGGTCGGATCCATTAACAAGATTAGATCCCATAGACGACGAAGACATCCTAGTGAATCCATCCTTCTCCATTTAATGCCAAACCCAAAGTTTCTTAAAACTAATATCTAAGTAGTACCATTCACAGAATCAAAGCCTTTTCAAAAATCCTCTTTAAAAAATCATGGCTTTCGATTTATGAGCTTTGCACCAGGATATAAAGATCATTTTAAATGAAAGAACAGTCAGAATTTGACAGTTGATACAAAAAAGCATGATTGAACATCAACTATATAGCTCAGATATTACCATTTTAGACGATTAGCCCAAAATATTAGAAACGTTCTTGTAAAAACCCCCAATGAGACTAATTGGCCTGTAATCTTTAACAAACTTCGCATCATGTTTCTTAGGGATTAGAGCAATGAAGGATGAATTACATCCAGGAGGGAACTTACTTGAGATGAAAAACTCACGGTTAGCAGTACAAAATATGCTTAGAATATCCCAAAAGTAAGATAAAATCAAATGAGTAACCGTCGGACCTGGCGATTTATTGGCTTCCGCAATTCCCAAACGCTTTCTTGAGCTCATCAAAAGTTACATCACACTCAAGTCATCCACTGATCAGAAAGAAAGCTTTTTGAACAATGACAATCAATACTCAATACAAGGACAGAAGACTCTCAAATCGGCTTTGGCAAAGTGCATGAGAAATTCGTTTTTAACTTGCAAGGTTCGTCATCCAATCTCCATCTATGAGAACTCCACGATATCAAGTTGCGATTCTTTTTCTTATTAATTATCCCATGAAAATATTAGGATATTTTATCGCCTTCAATGGCCCATTTCACCTTTGCTTTCTGAGCCAAGTCTAAAGAGTGACTTTTGTTAAAATTATGAAGGCTCCTTTTTTAAGAGGAGAAATCCTTTCAGTGGAATTCTCCTCGTTGCTAACGCCACTGATATCGAATAACTGTCAAGATCAGCAACCGAGCTTTGATAGAAAAAGCAAGTATCATTAGAGCGTTTTATATCATCTTTACACCTTCTTTTATTGAAGCTTTAGTGCTAAAGCTTTATCTTTTAAAGAATAATCTTATTAGAATCATTAGAACTTGATAGCTCATGATTCTTAATGAGTTTATCAAAACCCTTTCTTGTGAAACCAGATTGATAGACTCGAAAAGGGGATGGCCCATAATAGTAACAACTTCGCGCATAATGATGGGTCTGTGATCGGAAAGATGCCTGTCAAGACAAATAGTGACAGAGGAAGGGAAATTTCAGAAGTAAAACCTTCAGAAATTAAAAACCTATCCAATTTACTCATTTTCTTGGCCGATTTGATAGCAAGTACCGAATACCTTCAGGGGAAAGATCAATAAGCACCGCAGTAGAGATGAAGTGATTAAAAGAATGGCGGCTTTTCATTAAAAATCAGTCCCCTAACCTTATTGTTTTGAACTAACTTCATAGAAATCCCTAAAATTAATGCATTCTCCATCCCATG
Organism: Tanacetum coccineum; assembly: GCA_026074375.1. Taxonomy (NCBI): domain Eukaryota; kingdom Viridiplantae; phylum Streptophyta; class Magnoliopsida; order Asterales; family Asteraceae; genus Tanacetum; species Tanacetum coccineum. The sequence goes on from BQNB010146453.1 coordinate 4,728, forward strand.
TATCAATAATGTGAGTAATATATTCCCAAGAGATTTCTTCTTCAGGAAGGGGGAATATCTTGTGGAGCATATATAGAAACAAACATAACCTTAGTTGCAGTAGAAAAGCCAGTACCACGAACCGCTACAAAATTAATCAGAAAATGGTGGAATTATCTTTATCAAAGCTATTAGGATACCACCACACATAGAATTCCTCTGAAAGTCCAACAGAAGAACAAAAAGATAAGACGAAAAAGATATTACCCCTTAAATCTTTGATAGAAAAAAGTTTTAATGCTCTCCAACTTTGTTTCTGAATTAGCAAAACAAGGTAATCTTATTCTTAGTGTTTATCTCCCGAATCCAATGGTTTCTTGGTGATTGGACAAGACCTTGTATGTTTAAAGTACTTAACAATTTCATTTAAAGCCATGGAATCTCCATGAGAGGCTACAATATCTCTAATTTTTTCTTGCATCCGGCCATGTTGTATCCATTGTTTGTACGACTTCCACAAGTTTTCATATAACATCCATAATTGTTTATTCCAGTTTTAAGGCTAAAGGATCGGGTTTTTTTTTTTTTTACGGCCACTAAACATTTTTGAGGATCCCCATATATTAGGAGGATATCAGAATGCACAGGCAGATTAACACTTACCCAACATTTTACCTCTTGAGTGAAAACCCAGTGAGGGGTGGATAGGATCGCTATCCTGAACCGCCTCACTTATTATCTGCCTTATTAAGAATGTTGTAAATTATCAAAAAGGATATTCTGATATCTTATCTTGATGGGTAGGTTCCTGTTCTTTAATCTAGTTTTCGTATTTTCTCCTTCATGAAGCTAGACTCTGAAACATGATCTTTAGCATCCCCAGTAATTGGAATTATTTTTTTCGTCTCCTACGAATTCTTAATCATGAGATGATTCACAAAATTCATCGTCTAGTTTAGGAGAGACCATGGTTCTAGTTCTCTAATTCGAATCATTAAAATTTCCCTTTAACAATGATTTGGTACGATCATTGATAATAGTAATAACCTTGGTAGTCACACAGACGTTTTGTACGGAAACAGAACATCCTTACCAAATCGACAGGAGTCAAAGTACCCCAAGGAGTCACATTTTGGAGAGCGCTTTGTTGTTCAAACACACATAGGAGTCCTTCTATAGCACATCCAATACAAGTCTTAATTTTCGCTCCAAAAGATTTTTTAGCATTACCAAGTTCATGGAACAAATCAATACTCCAGCATGATTAATCAATTTTTCTTTAGAAGCACAAGATTGGATTGGATCAGGACCCAGTACCCACCAAGATAAGAGATCTTTATTGTCATCAAATCCCTCATCGTTAAGGATGACAGAAAGGTTAGATAGGGCGTTAATATCTTTAATTTTCCCAATAGCAACACAAGAGAGATCATTGGCTGATAAGCAATCATCATCAAGAGCATGGCTGGTGTGGAAATCTGAATTCTTATTAGATGATGACAAATTATTAGGCTGGTTCGATTTCAACGCAGAAGCAAATGAATTATTCAATGGTTTCTTTTATTCCCATTCGTTGGCCTAACATTAGGATCCTTGAACCCAACCTAATAATGTCTATCATTCACACCTTACGAATTACGAATGTTTTCCTGCCATTCAAAGGTGGCCTGCCCAAAATCGTGCCTTATTTGCCTGTAAACTTTATAAAGACTACCCATACGTACATAAAATTTCCAACCAATCTTTCCACATTAGAACATTGATAATATTTGACAAATCCAAATCTTTTACCTTTCATTTGATCTCTTTGTGGAATGAAAAGAATCAATAACATGTCCATACTTATTACAAGCTTGAAAACTGATCCTGGCTGAAAATGTTCGGAAGATTAGACAGTAAATCGAAATCGAGATCTTAAGCCACGTCGTCTTCATAAGATCTTAACCATGTTTCCTTCCGCGAAACTACATGCCAATCATTCGATACCATGATAAACTGATGAGATGAGTTCTTTGATTGAAGGGAGATCTTGTTTATAGAAGGAGAGGATAGAGTAGGGAAACGGAAATGGAGTCAATTTGGGTTGATTTAAAAGAGATTAGATTGAAGGAAAAACAAACAGATCTAACCTTAAATCCCAAGATGAAGAAGATCGCCTTACCACCTCGATATGGGATTAATCTAATGAATGATTGATCCCAATTTAGGGGGTTATTAACGAATTCAAACACTAAGGATAAAAGGAGATTGATAATGAAGAATAGAGATGGTGGCTAGAGTTTCTAAGAGATGATATGCTGGAAAAAGGTCACGCATACTTGACAACACCTTATAAGTTAGTCCAAAGTGACACCACAACAAAAGTGGCCTATGCAACCGTCCAAATATGATGTCAATCCGTTGCAAAAGCTATTTGCAACAGAAATGCAACATTTATTTGAGTGTGTAACGTTTATTCCAGTTAACGGAATTAACTTTTTCAATTGATATACAAGTTAGGCCCTTTTTTTTTAGAACGGCAAATTATATTAAGAAACTAGCAAGGCGCTAGGAAAATTACAAAGATAAGGATTTAGGACATTATATCCAAGAGGATCCAATCAAAATTGTTTTTACATCTATTTATTGGAGCACCAAGTAAAATAGAGTAAAACAATCTCATCAAAAGCATATTCCATACGGCCGGTATAGAGATGACCAAACAATGTCTGATTAAACGCATACTTCCATATCACCCATCACATAACGTAAAAGACCCCTTTCCAATATATCCTTAAAACCTTTTAAGGGAGACTGAAGAGTGTGAAAACCGGGGGGGGCGGGGGGGGAGGGGGGGGGAGCCGAGTGGTGGGCCAATCAACTATGAGCATAATCCGGGCAAATCAAACAACTCCACGCATCAGAGCCAGTTTGATATAAAGTTTTCGAATAGAAAAAAAATGGTGAGCATGCATACTTCGCGCGGGGTGCGGGAGTGCGACGGAGGGGGGGGGGAGGGGGGGACTGTAAATAGGGCAAGTGATAGAGGAATTTCAATACCCACTGAAGAGACAAAATAAGCCTAGTTGGGAGCATAACCAAACTCACTAGTCCAATCCATGATGTATAATCTTAATTTGGGAACTAGGTGTGGGCTTGCGCGAAAACGGCCCATCTAGTGGGAGCACCAACCGCGAGAAGAAGATGATCATCTATGAAAAGTCCGAGTAGATTTAATCGAGAATTCACCCGAGGAATCGAGGGACCAAATCCATCTATCATTAGAGACCGAGAGAATGACAGAGTTAACATCTTCGATAAGTTTGGAGAATTGCTCTTCTTCTAAACTTCCACGAGGGAGTCTTCTAAAAGAACAGGAAATAGAGCTAGCGTTGATTTTTTCTGCCACCGTAGAGTTTTTATTGCAATCTAAAGCAAACATACGCGGGTATAGAAGTTAGGCCCTTGATAGTGAAACTCACGTTACATAGCTCAACGTGAGTTATTCTCTTTTCAAACTTCTTGTTATGGGTGTCTTTGACGACACTTAGCAGCACTAAGCGGTAAGCCGTTAGCAGTAGCTATTTGCTAAAAAAAATGTTTGATAACATAACAGTAGCAGTAATTATAAAGTGTAAAATTACGAAAAAGAGCATATACACATTAGAATTAGAATAAGAAACTAATTAAGAAAAGAGTTAATTGCAAAAATCGTCCTTGTGGTTTGGTCAAATTGCATGTTTTGTCCGTATAGCTCGGAAAGTGCAAACAACCTCTCTGTGATTGGTAAAAAATAACTAAAATACCCTTCAGTTCCCTTCTTTAGCTTTTAGTTTGACTAAGGGTAATCTAGTCATTTCAGTTTGACCAAGGACGGAATCAGACCCAAGGTTTTTCCACAAGGATGTTGCTTGCGCTTTCCGAACCATACAGACGAAACATGCAATTCGACCAAACCACAAGGTTGATTTTTGCAATTAACTCTTAAGAAAATAAGAAACTAATTGAAGGTATACGAGTAATTTTAAAACAAAATGCACGAGCATTTGTTTGAAACGCTTCTTTAGCAAGCATTTCAAATTGAAGCAGTTGCATAAAATCTAAACTTTAGTTGTTTTGTTATCAAACAAGCTTTTTAACCAAACTGTTAACCGCTTGTCACTTACCACTCCAAAACACTTTCAAATGCTAGCTACCAAACATGACATGTATAAGACTCAACTTAAGACCAAATCAAACCTCAATTTTGACTTGATTTTGTCTTTTTATATCTACCTACTATATAAAATAAGCTTTATGATAAATGATCTTGAAAATAAAATACTAAAAAATTGACACATGTCCCTCAACTAATAATCAACGTCTGTTATTCAATATAACATTCACCATTTACTCCCTTCCAAAAAAAACCAAAAAAAAAACGATACAAACAGCTAGAGATTTTGAAGATTCAAGGAAGAACATTCTACCACAAATCAATTGAAGGAAGAACACAACCCACAAATCAAAATGATCTAAAAATCCTTCTTTTCATCCAATAACGATTGATTAAAAACAAAGCACCGCTCACGAATTCTTATGTGTTCAGTTCATAATCAAAGATATGTTTTTCTAGATAAACTGATCACATCCCATGATTCTTATGATTGCCATTTTCGCCTCAAAAAAGCGCCGCTCACAGATCGGTGAGATGTTTAAACTCTCTAATTGTTTCAAGATTGAAAAATGCTTTTAAATGATATTAATGGTTTTTTTTTTGTAATTTGTGTTTGATTTCTTTTGTGTGATAATCTTTGCACAATGCAAAACCTTAATTCAATTTTCTTAATCGTTTATTTAACCTTAAATATTGTTATTTTTATGTTTTTGTGGGATTTGTTTAATAAAGGTTTAAACTTATAATCAGTTTGTGTGATGGTTTATGTATGATTGTAAGTTATGATGCTAATAAGTATTTGAAAGATGAAATGCATTTACGAGTATATAAAGAAGCTATTGTAATGAGACTAGAAAAAAATTCCAATCATGATGCTTATTACTCCCTCCGTCTCAAATTAATTGTCCCCCGACAAAAAACACACTGTTTAAGAAAACATAATCATTATTGCATTCTCTCTCTTACCTTTTTGCAGAATAACAGTTTTACCCTTATGTAATTAATTAAAGCTTTGAATAAAGTTTGTAATTTCTAGTATCATTAGGGGCAATATGATAAACTTGCTACATTACTCACAACTATATTTGGAAGGGGACAATAATATTAGAGACAAGACGCCAAAATGAAATACAATTGAATTTGGATGGGTTCGGGGCGGGGGGTGGGGTGAGTAGTATATTAGAGTTTATTACGTCATTTTTATGAGCTAAACATTGAAGTTGAGAAAATTGATGTGCTTTTATTTAAATTCCATTTGCTTGATTACTAAATACTAATTTAATAGTAACGGATTAATCGTTTTGTGCATAAATTTATTTATAGATTTGATTTCAGCATAATAATCGTGAAGGAAGGCCATTGTACGTGGTTGGAATTATTTCCTCAGAAAAAAGTTCGGTTGTTTTTTAGTCCGTAATATGGTACGTTTGAATTGTTTTTTTATGAATTTGGTTTTGTTGAATGTGAAGGCATGGATGAGTGAAACAAGCATTTCTTGATGTGAGGGAAAGCTAACAAGGTTGTTGTGGATTACCACCTAAAGCAAAGATTCGAGGTTTGTCTTAACTTTTATCTTTGTCATGGTTTTAGTTTGTGAGGAAACTATAATAAACACAATTCGTATAAATAATTTCTCATATAAATATATAGAATCCTTTAGTATCCATCTAACAACTTTAGTATGTTGTTAATGACTTTTCGGTATATGTGGCATGTGTCAATATCTTTTATTTATATGCACCAATATTTTGATATCTAAATTTTAACATGGTATAAAAGATATAACAGTTCAATGGTTTAGCCCATTTGATATTATCATTTAGTTTAATCCCTATGTTTTTGAAAGTAGGAAGAAAGACTGTGACTTTCGTCATGCTAATTTAGTTCTTACAAGCTATTACAAGAAGATTTTTGAAAATAATTCGATATGACATGAAGCCTAATGAAGCTTATGGACTTATTTTCTGATGGTAAGTCCTTTGTTTGTCTCATTTTGTGTCAATATTAGTTCCATCTAATATTTATAATGAGCCATAAGAAGTGAGGTAAGTTCACTTTATATCTACACAATATGATAACGTCTTTTTCTCTATTGCTTTGGCAACACTTCATTTCACTTTTAAAATGCTTTTGTTTTGGTGATCAGGCATGTACACAATATTTAAAGTCAAGTGCTTTGAAAGAACTGCAATCAAAGAAGGTATATGGCCATTTTTTTTCTCATGTAGATATGTTTTTCTTTATCACCTGATATGGGTTTGTTACGAATAATTAACTAAAAATAGTAAAAATTAGACAAAGAAAGATCTACTTACAGTTGTCATCATTGACACAAATTTAAATTACCTTACAAAAAGATGTGTAATATTTATATAATGTATATAGACCTTGGGTGCCTTTAACTAGCTCACCCATCCATCCTTATGGGTCACAATTTTTCGCGAGACAATTAATGATTACTTGTGCTGTCCGCTATTAATGTCCATATCCGAAAAGTTCACATGTTTTCTTTGTTCATATATTGCACACACCATACATTGACTTGAAAGCTAGCTGCGCGACAGACAATGTTATCCCATAGGGATCAATGGTTAGATTCTGAAATCCAATCAAGTGCTAACCACAATTAATACAACAATCATAGAAGTCTGATATAAAGAATTTATGTCCTTCCCAAAACAGACCGGTAAGTTCTATGTTAGAATATCAAGTATTAGGGTTATTGATTAATCCTATAACTGTGATGTTAATTTTAGTTTGGTTTGTTGTCCTTGTTAATGTAACTTTAATACTTTGGTGACCGGAAAAAATATAGAACTCATGTACTAATTAAATTCTTACTTGGAAATTTTCTTGGTATAACTATCTTTATTACTTTCTGATAGGGGAATTTATTTGTGCATCACTATTAACACAATATTACCTTTTGGATAGAATGTGTTTCAATCGTTGTTTGGTTAGAAAATGGTTTTAGGATACGTTTGGATAGAGCGTGTTGTCAAAGCTGTATTGACAGCTTAATCTAGGGTCTGTGTTGATAGAAAACTTAAACAAATCTAGACATAAAAACAACACAATTAATGTGAACAAGGTTTAAAAAACTTGGAGACAAACTGTGGAAACTAGAAGGAGGGTTGAATAGTTTTTACCGTTTTAAAATAAAACTTAGATTGTCGACTTATGTGAACTCAAGAGATATACACAAGTATTTATGATAGCGATGCAATAAGTAAATAAGTAATCTACGAAATATGAACAAGTACGCTTGATATCTTCCAGAATATTCACATACTATATCTTCAATACGGCGTATTGACTTCTTCTGGATATGGCGTATTGAGCTTTATTCCTCTGTGGTCTTTGGTGAGTGCAGGCACGGATACGCCGTATCTTCCTTGATGGATACGACGTATTGGTCTTCAGAATAGTAATCTTCAAAATATCTTCATTTAAGCTCCAAAATTACTGCAATTCTCAAATATAATCGATTAAGTAACAATTCTTTGCAATAACTATATAAAATGAGTTAATAACATGGGATAAATGATGCTATAAAATAGACGTTATTTGATGTCATCAACCATTATAGAAGATGTTTACCTTCTGATGGCTATTGATGTCATAAGTGGGGCATTTATATAGTAGGTCATTATACCATTTCCAGGCTTGGTATAAAGTCTCGTCTCCTTCCTTCTTGAAGTTGTGGATTTCATCAAGCTGCTTGGCTATTTTTGATGGTGGACAGTACCTTTGGATAAAGGCTATTTTAAGGAGATCCTAGGAATCGACGGTTCTTGGAGGAAGTCTATCCACCCATAGCTTAGCGACTCTAGTTTGAGTAAAGGGGAAGACGCGCAACATGACGTCATCATGTGATACTCCGGGAATGTTGAATAAGCTGACGATGTCTAAAACTCGCTCCACATGCTCATGGGCATCGTCGTTCTTGTTTTCGGAAAAGGTATCCTCCCTCAATTCTCGCATGAATTGACTCTTTATCTCAAAATTCATGTTGACTCCTATTTAGGTTTTACCACGTCCGGTGCCTGGTTTCCTCGAGTCAATGCTAAATACTGCTCCATGGTGAGGTTATCGATTTCCCCCTCAGCCATTATGATTTTTTGAAATGTTTAGTAATAAGAAATCAGACTAAAACTAAATTTAACTCCCCGATAGCGGCGAAAAAAACTTGATGCGTAAAATTGTTTTAATTAAATATATGCCAAGTTTTAAATTTATAAAACTCGTCTACCGATACACGCACTAACGGGCAGAGAACCCGGTCGTATATAGTGTAGTAGATTGGTAAATCCGAGGTCGTCCCAAGAGATAAGGTTTACTAGTTTTAGTTTGATTATGTCACGTTTGAAAATGGCTTAAGTTGATTTTAATAACAACAAAAAAGTAAATGCAGTAAAGTAAAGTGATAGAAGAAATCAAGGAGAAAAGCGTGCTAGCCTAACCATTTCGTTACTAATGCTATGATTACATTTTCTTGTGCAATGTTTAATTATAAGTTCCATTAGTGGTTCTAATATCGACAGACCCGAATTGGCATTTGAGGTCTGTCTTATACTTACTCTGCGATCCCACATTCCTCTACGATCACACGAGCATGGCATCCAAGTTTGTAGTGGTTAAACCCCAACTATCCTTAAGACAAGTCTATAATCTAAACCGATTATTAACCCCCACTGAAAGAGTTCCTGCATTTTTTAAGTATTTATTATGGTAAAGGCGGTAATTAGGTCAATTCCTACACTAGGGATAGGTGTCAAGCTACCCTAGTACCCTGCTAATCCCAGGTTCAACATGGTAAGTCTAATATCAGGATTAACAAGATCTAAGCCACCCTCTATACTACCAAAACACATGGATTAAGGAAAGGCTATAAGGATATCTAACAGAACCATAATTGAACATGAAATATTAATCATAACAATAGTAAATACATGGTTAGGCCAGCACTTAGAGTGCTTAGCCGCTCATGGTAACAGAAATGCAAGAAATAATAAACATAAACATGGATTAAATCATCATTGTTCTTACTGTGAATGTTATAAACGAATAAATACAAGAAATATGTAAAGTGACTTCTCCCTTGGACCTTCTGGTGAAATGCTTCGGACCTTTGGGGTTTGGTTCACCCCTTGGAACTGTGTTGTGAGTTGTGGAAGTGAGTGATGCTGAATGAGCCAGATGAGGGCTCTATTTATATAAATCGAAATTGTTACGGCGTAACCCTTGTGAGACATTACGCCGTAACCTCGCTACATAAGCTTCTAATACTCTAGGCTAAATCGATGTTACGGCGTAACCTTGTCGCCTATGTTATGCCGTAACGCTGACTCGGATAAGTCACCCCTTGTAAATTTGAATGTTGCGGCGTAAAGTAGGAGATGCTTTACGCCGTAAAAGGTGTGATGACTCATTTCTTCATTAGTATATGTTTCGAAGTAATCCCTCGGGGGTGTTAGGCCGTAAACTGCCTTGAACTCTTCACTTTAGCGCATTTATGTCCAAATCCCTCCTCTTTTGCTAAAATGCTCACTTGGTCCCTGAAAACTAAATATAAGCAATTAAGTAACGTTTTTAGACATTTTATAATATATTTATAAAGCATTTTCATAGGGAATTTAATATTAAAATGTATTAACTATTTGATGTTATCACATGCTTTTTGGTATGTACTTAAATACACATACATTTTACCTAATAAAACGAGCTAAAAAGACCAATAATAACCAATAAAAACACAAAAATGCATTGTATATGTTTGTATTGTAAATTGTGTCTTGCAGGTAACGGATATTGCACAAAAGGACAAAAATAATGCAAAACGGACAAAACCGAGCACGGGAATGGAAAGAGCGCGGAAAACCGAAGCCGAAGGCGTATACATCCTTAATGGGCCAACCCGTACCCACTTATTGGGACGGGCCAGTCCATTAACATGTTATCCATACTAAGCCTTTTTATAAAAATCATGGTCAAACAAATATTAAATGAGTCAACATTTATTGTTGCTCCATTATCCTCCCTCCCATTCGTTTTAACTACAAACGATTTAGTGGCGGGTAAAATCAATTCACCCAATCCCTCGCTCTTATATGCTTCTAGAAGCCTTATCCCTGACACTCTCTGACACTCAGAATGATACGTTGGCAATCCTACAAGCTGATATTGGTGGATGAGACGTGGAATCAAATTCAAGGGCTCTAAATGATTGCGTGGAGAATAATCAAGATTAAAGGGCTAGGATTGGTTGATGAAGAGCGTCTCAAGGGCCTAGAACCTTCACCTCTCAGCT
>BQNB010146454.1:733-16572 GCA_026074375.1 Tanacetum coccineum
TCATCCTAAAACCCTAATCTAAAACCCTAAACCCTAAACGAAACCCTAAAATCCTAATTTCATTTTAAACCTAAAACTAAACCCTAAACCCTAATCCTAACATTAAAACTTAATCCTAAACCCTAAACTACCCTAAACCTTAAACCTAACTCGATCTAAAAACCATAAAACCCTAACCCGTGACCCATTAAACCCGGTACCCCTTTTTATTTCATTTTGACCCATTTTTAACCCAACCAAGCACCCTAGCACCTCTATGACATCACCACCATGTCACAAGCAAGCAACCAAGTACCTCCATCACCTCCTTTGGCCACTAAGTTTGGCCTTGTCACCTCCTTCTCACCCCTTTGTACTCGTCACCCCTTACCTTCACCATAACCTTCCATCAAGCTTATCTACACTTCTAGCCCTCAAGAGTCATCACCATAGCTGCCCTTAGTCATCTATCCTAGCCTTGACACTAATCAAAACACCAAACTTCGCCACCAAGGTGTTTTCGCACCTATAAATAGCCGAACACCCCCATTCATTCAAATCACACCTCAAAATCTATCACACATACAAATGGAGTTCTAAGGAGGATCAAGGAAGGTCAAGTGAAGTCCCTAAGCTCATAATAGAAGCCAAGAATCAAGGGAAAGGAACCCTTGAAGTCGTTACTAGGCGTACAAACCCGAAAACCCCATTTCGACCCATTTTAGGTCAAGTAAGCTCAAAATCTTGTTCAATAAGCTTATAATATGTATTAGAATGTTCATAATACTCTTAAGATCATATATGAACTCTTGATTAAAACCTTGAATCCTTAAACCCATGCATTTTTTATTAAAACCCTAAAAACGACCCGTTTTGATTTTCTAGCTAACGAATCCTTTTTCTAAACTTTTGTTACGTTAAAACATCTTATTTTTGCTTATTCTAATAAGCTACAACCTGTAAATATCATTTGGAACCCTAAAATAAGCTTGCATGACTTTTTAGACTTGATTTGCAAATGTTTTCATGCATAGGAGTTTATATCGTAACTTTCTAAAATTTATAACTTGAGGGGCTAAAAATGTCATTATTCCAAAGTTATAACTATAAGGACCTATCTTGCCAAGTTTCAAAGTTAAAGGTTTAAATTATATATATTATATATATAAAGGACTAAACTTGTAAAAGTTTATAAATTGAGGGTATATATTGCCATTTATGTAAACTTAAAAATATAAAATATTTTTATATAAATTATAAAAATATATATTAATATTATAAGACTCAATTTTATTAAAACCCGACACATTTATCGTTATTGATCATCGATCGACGTATTATAAAACAATTACGTTATATATTTAACGTAATTTATCATCGACTAACTTTTGAAGAAACTTAAAATTTTATCGTATCACGTTACTAGGAATCTTCATGTGAGGAGTTTCATTTGGGTATACGTTTTGACGAGTTTGATGGATTTACGATTTAAAGTGTCCTGGCTCCTCAAACGTTTACTACATGACCTCTGAATTATGATGGCCCGAACAGTGATACAATATTTCCATAAATTAATAAATCAAAGTAATACGTTAAACTTTATAAAGTTTTGAAACATAAACCATCACACTAAGACTTGACATATTACCCCAGGTTGCGTGACGTAGCTGTTACTTTCACTTGATATACTTTTGCCATTAAGACCCCACTATCATGAACCGTTAATTACTTTTCGGAGTAAGCGCGAATGCTGTGAATAGATCTATTTGGGACTGAGCTTCCCTATTAGGGTACCTATACTTTCTGGTAACCAAACACACTTCATTTGAATCACTATGCGGGTGTTTGGCAAAGGCACCCGTTAGGGCAACTTCTTATAATTATTGATTATCTCAAGGTCTCGGTGTCATGAGCTTAGGGCAATAATACTGTTTTCTATAATAATTGTACTCATTGCAATTATTACACTTATAGGTGTATAACAACGTAACCCACTATTGAACTTGTATTCAAACTGTTTAACATAAACCTATGAATTTTACTCAACCTTTGTGTTGACTTTTTAGTATGTTTATCTCAGGTAACTGAGCATCTTATGGCACGGAGTGACACGGACTTGAAGATGGCTAAACTATTACCATTCAAACTTTATGTTTTCATGTAGATTTTTGGGACCTCTGTTTGTAAAAACTCTGATGAAATAATGAATGACAACTTATTTTTTAAAAACGTCTTTTTTGAGTCGTTTTCTATGATTATGACTGTTGTACTATGAAATAATACCCCATATTAGCTTCCGCTTCTATATGTCAAAAATGGGGGTGTTATACAGTCCCCTTAGGATACCGTAATCCTAAGTGCGTAGTGCCTTTAATGTATCGAAAGATACGTTTAACCGCTTCAAGGTGAGAGGTTTTGGGAGCCTCTTGGAAGCGGGCACAAAGGCAGACACTAAACATGATATCGAGCCTACTTGTCGTTAAGTATAATAAACTACCTATCATGCCTCGATACTTGGTACTATCTACCGACTCACATTATTCGTCTTTCGTGAGTTTGGGGATTTTCATTGGTTTAGATTCTTCTAAGCCAAATTTCTTAAGCATTTCTTTAATATATTTAGATTGATTAAAGAAAATTCCATCTTCCATTTATTTTATTTGTAGTCCAAGGAAGAAGTTAAGTTCGCCCATCATGCTCATCTCGAACTCGTCATGCATGATTTTGGCAAATTCATCACACATGTCTTGACAAGTCGAACCATGTCATCGACATATATTTGAACGATGATGAGATTTGAACATTTCTTCTTAGTAAAAAGAGTGTTATCTACCATTCCCATTTTATATTCATGTTTAATAAGGAAAGCTTTTAATCTATCATACCAAGCTTTGGGTGCTTGTTTAAGACCATATAAAGCTTTCTTTAGTTTATAAACATGATCCGGTTTTTCAAAGTCAATGAATCCTGGAGGTTGTGCCACGTATACCTCCTCATTGATAAAACCGTTCAGGAATGCACTTTTTACATCCATTTGGAATAGTTTAAAGTCTAAAGCACAAGCATAAGCTAATAGTATCCTAATTGACTCAAGTCTAGCAACTGGGGCATAAGTTTCATCATAATCGATGCCCTCTTGTTGATTATAGCCTTGAGCAACTAACCTAGCCTTATTTCGAGAAACAATACCGTTCTCGTCTAACTTATTTCTAAACACCCACTTAGTTCCTATAATTGTCATATTCCTAGGTTGTGGAACTAACTCCCAAACGTCCAAAAATTTAACATGTCCAAGTATATCGTTGATGCTATGGTAAAGCACTTAGAGGGAGGGGTTAAATTTTTGATGTATCTACGATTTGTACATGTGTTTATTAATTAACAGCTTGGTGATATGTTGCATCACAAGAAGACTTATGTTAACCCTCAAACCAAAGACAAATCTTTGCCAACTTGAAGAGAGAAGGAAAAGATTTTTCTGGGAGAGTAACACCCTGTTTGCAACAATGATGGTTCAAGCTAATCAGAAAGAGGGTGGCAGGATTCAGCTACTTCTTTCTTTATTCCTTCTTGATTCCCATTCCACCCACCCCTTACAGTGGTCCCCATGACACTCAGTATTGCATGGAAAACCCCGAACAAGCCTTTGTTGAATACGCATCCTCGTATACCGATGAAGCGGGAGGTAAGTGGTATACCTTCAAGCTTGAGCAAAACAATCTTGGTGACACCTATAATCCGTCATGGAAAAGTCACCCAAACCTTAGGTGGAGACAACCCCACAATTCCCTAAATAATTTTTTAAACCCACCTAACTGGTTCCAACCCAACGGTTCAATCCCGAACCGTTCCTTCAACAACCGTCTTTAAAATTTTAACAACCAATCGAATATAGAAGGATTGGTTTCCGAGTTCATGGCATTTGAAGACGCTAGACTATCTAATTTTAAAGCCGATTTCAAACAACAGCAAAGCGAGATGACCAACAAAATTGACACTGTGTTGAAGGCCATCACCGATCAAATAGTGGGTACGCTACCTAGCGATATGGTTAAGAACTCAAAACATGGTACTACCCCAGTTTTGTCTGCTCGTTCTTACCCAACTGAAGATCCTCAATGCTCAACCCACATCCATAGCTCAATTAACGCCATCACAATCTACCCCAAACAACCTGAAGAATCATAAGATAATGAGCCTGACGTAGGACAAGAAGAAACAGGAAACCTTGGAAACATCAACTCTAACCCACACTCACAACCTGATCCATTAGCTTCCATCGCCACAGAACAGGTACGAAAGCTAAATTAGATGCTTGAATCACTCGAATTAGTTCCTCAATCCTCCAATATGAAATTTGTCTTCACTAAAGAGGATGATGGAGAAGTAATGTTCATCGAGATCATACGAGATGATGATGAACCTTAAAATGAGAGTCCCAATAAAGGTAAAGGGACAACAACGGAAGGACCGACGGTAGAATACTTCGACACGTTTCCAACTAAAGATGAGCTAACCTACCATAAGTACCTTATGTGTGGACCGATCCCCTCAACATTTCTACTAAACCCAATCATCACGGAAGGATACTCCTCCAACCTTAAGATGCCATGCAACATTGGGCATGTGCATGTCGAAAAAGCCTACATTGACCTTAATTCCCCTCTTAATATCATGACCCAAATGATGTATAACTGGATCATGAGAAGAAAACTTGACCCTAGGGAAAATGCGAACGGAGGAATTAGTAATTTCACAGGAAGGATTAAAGGGATGCATGTCTTCGTAGGAAACTTCACCTATGTTGTAGACTTCATGATTGTCGAGGATATTAGCTCGATCATAGACCCTAGGTTGTCACAGGTAGTACTAGGGAGGCCTTTCATTGAAATATCCAACATGACTCACGACCTACCCGAAGGAGTAGTTAGGTTCACCAACGGAAACGATGAAATTGCCTATAAAATGCCCCATAAGATAGAACAATACAACTCATTGTCAAACCTTGAAAAGAAACACATAATCGGTCTATCTTAGGAACGAGGAGGACAAGAGAAGAGGAGTTGACTATGTAATGAGTAAGATATTAGGGTTCTACAAGGAATGTTTAGAGTTAGGCCCTGAATATGTAACTGGATTAGATGATGAAGGAGAAGTCACGTAAAGACGTGTGACTTCGAGTCTAGCTACAAGACTCGTTAATAAAGAAAAGCGCTTCTTGGGAGGCAACCCAATTTACTTTTCCCGCAAATTAGGAGTGTCATGTGTATTTTAATTCTTTACCGTTTGTTTTACTATGTTTGAACTATCTTGTAATCATGCTTTGTTTGTCTTTAACCTCGTCTTAATTTCAATCAAAGGTATTTTGCAAACGATAAGTGTAGGGGAAATTTATTCGGCTTTTGAGCCAAATTCAAACATGTTAAATGAATTGTCTAGATTAATTCGCGTCAGTTTCGAGTCATATGATTGAATTGTTAAATCTCAGGTTTTATGCAGCCATTTGTACAGGAATTAACTTATGGAATCAAGTGAAGGAAAATTTTCATCAAAAACAAAAATTTCATTTTCACAGACTGTGAAGACTGCGTCACGATTAACACGCGACATCGTCACCACGATACCTGTGACAGGGTCACGAAAACCCTGACGGCGTCAAACGCCCAGGTCCAGGAAACTTAAAGTTTTTAATTATTTTTGAAAATAAAACCTGCATAACATTTAATATATGTATTCTTCTGTTATAAACCTGCAAAACCTAATGAGTTTAACAATTCTCTCATCCTATCTTTACTGCTTTATCGAGTCAAACCCTAAATTCACATTGTATATTGGTTTATCGCACATTTTATGCTTGGTGTAGTTGTCTTTGTCTTTGATTACAGGTTATATTTGATAAGAAGAAGCTTGGAAATTCTTAGGAAGTTTCATTGGATGATTCTTGGAGGACGATTTAACCAGTTATCGCATGTTTCTTCTCCATTATTGAGCAAACCAGGGGAGTACTAGTTTCTTTTCCTTGTTTCCTTTTCCTTTTATTCATTTTTACGGGTACTTCTATAGAACATTGGGGACAATGTTCAACTTAAGTGTAGGGGGAAAATAAGCCTTAGAAACTATTCTTTCATTTGCCATTTGCTTTGTCCTTAAAATGATGGGTAATATATCAAAACATAGCATAAGAGGTGATTTTTACCCAAATTTAAAATTTTTTATGACACATACCGACGAAAACCAAGTATTAATAGCGTCTCATGGATAGGAATTTATATGACTAGCACAATAACCCTCAGAATTCCACCCTAAAAATGTGAGGTTTGCCTTTAGATCTTTAGGAATTCGGGTATCTATTATTGATACCCAAGATAGTTTATACCTTTAGCTTTCTCGAGTTAAGGAGTGAGCAGTCACATGTGTCTATTCTGTCGTTACGGATGTGTACGTGTGGTCTTCGTCGCCTTTTCTGGAGCATTGAGATCGGTATTAAATTATATGAGTGTACCGGTAGCATATTAAATTCTAGAACTTGTTTTTGTGATGCATCCCGAGACCGCATAGTAAGTATTAGGATTTGCTTGATAAGAGGCATTAGGATTAACCCATGTTTTAAACTTGTAATTGTTATGATGGTCACACCGATCATATAACTATCCCACACCCTTGCCATGCACTCATTTTTAGTGCAGGATACCCCTAGTACAACCCTCTGAGCCTATCCTTTTTCACGGTTCTTGTAATTTTCTAGTTAAGCCGGACTATTAATGAAGAGCATTGTCACCCTTAAACCAATCGTTACACCTAAATCACCTTAGCCTACCTTGTATGTACCCATTTTTAGTATATTATTGTTTTTAACCCAAGTTAATTATTTGAGTACACGGTTGCTAAGTTCTTATCCTTGTAAATACAGTTTTGGAACGATTGGGATTCATGGTAGTATTTATTTCGCGAAAGAATAGGGAAGAAAAGTTAAGTCAATACCCCCATATGTTTGTCAAATGATCTCCATGTTATTTTGATCCACCTCAAATCGGGTCATTTGATAGATTGTAAATATCGAGTATGTAAAAGCTCAAGTGTAGGGATACGTATTATAAACCCCATGTGATGTACTATGTTATTAAAAAAATGAGAAAAGAAAAAGAAAAAGATTGATGTAGAGTTGTGTAGAGTTTGTAGATCTTTGTCCGAGTCTTGGCTTAGCAACCAAACCAAAGTGTATTCGTGTAAATAATTAGCTAACCCTTCCACTCCAAATTTACCCAAAGCCACCCAAATATATCCCATCCATTTTTGTTTCCACTATATGTTATCTTACACCTACACCCCACAACCCTTTAAAAGACCTCTTAGATAGTAATGAATAATGCTTGCACCTAGTGGTGGAGGTTTGATCATTTACTAAGCCTATGGTAATTTATATGCTATGACAGGTAATGAGTGTTGATTTTCCGTTTCCCCCATATGTTATAATTTATTATACACCCGAGTGAAAGAGAGAAATCCCAAACACTTATGTGAGGTGCTAGTATATACTTTTCGTGTTTTTAATTACGAGGTCTAGAAGGTTGTTTTGTAAAATACTTTTAAAGAGTAGGTAAAATGACCCCTCATATTGTTATTGTCTAGGTAGAAAAGCCCATTTGCTTGAGGATAAGCAAATCCCAAGTGTAGGGGTATTTGATGAGGTGTCATTTTATACACTTTTTAGGGTCGTTTAACCCCCTAAATCGTGCATTTATGCCCAAAATAGGTACTTAATCATTCATTTTTCAAGTATTTCTCATTTGGAGGGCATTTGGAAGAATTACATGTGACTTGGGCTCATTTGGAGAAGAAACGGACAAGACTACGGACCTACACCAACATTTCTCTAGATTATGTTCTTAGTAGTTGGAGACGGCGTCATAGTTTCTA
Organism: Tanacetum coccineum; assembly: GCA_026074375.1. Taxonomy (NCBI): domain Eukaryota; kingdom Viridiplantae; phylum Streptophyta; class Magnoliopsida; order Asterales; family Asteraceae; genus Tanacetum; species Tanacetum coccineum. The sequence continues at coordinate 8,630 of BQNB010146454.1, forward strand.
CGTGACGCCGTCACGACGCATCCCATGACGGTGTCACATATTCCACGACGGCGTCAGAGATCATGACCCAGCCCATTATCTAGAATATTCTATTTCATGACGGCGTCATGACTAAAATGCGGCGCCGTCACAGCGTTTTTCCTATATATACAAACCCGAATTTAGAGTTTTGGGTGTGTAACTTTAGAATAAAAAGAGGGTACGAACCCTAATTTGTTTAGCAGATGTTAGGGACGATTTTAGGGCCTAAAAACCTAATTGTACTTCCTCCAACTCATGTTTTAATCAAGTAATGTTTATTTAATCATTCAATATGTCTATGTGTTGTTTGATTCATTTATGTTCTTGCTTTATCTATAACATGCTTGGCTAAACCTCTTATTGTATTTATTTATGATTGTATGAAACCTAGAATGTAGATCTTAGTAGTGTTGCTTCTTGTGATGGATGTGCATGTTAGGTCTTAGAAAACCAGCTTTTGTCTGCATCGCTGTTGATATGTCTAGGAAAACATGATTGTGTAGAAAGGATGCCATCGGGTAACAGTCTTCATACTACCTTACCCCCTAATATGGTTGATCCACTCTTAGTATATTTCACATGCACTTAGTATACCCTTGGGGGCCTTGTAATAGTCTTCATACTATCTTACTTGTGCGTTGCCTCAATGGAATATTAAGTAGATGGCGGGTTCGTGTAATTCGTTCATGACTTAGGAAATAATTACACAGATCATTACAAGTGTGACAAGGAAACAACACTAGGAGAAGCAATCTAGGGAGTAATACATGATTAAATAAACACAATCTTTTATTATATTGTTATCACCAGTAGCGTGGTTAATATTTAGTTTAATAGTTAAAACCAAACCAACCTCTCCAATATATGATTTTACCTGCTTTCATAAAATATAAAAATACAAAAAGAATCTTCCCTCAACCTTTAGAATTCTGTTAGACCGTGATTAAGCCTTCCCAACCTATTCCTTGAGTGAACGATAACAACCCCCTGAGTCTTGCCTATACTACTACTACAACGATTAGGTGCTCTGCCTAGGGAGTTGTAAAACTTTGTGTAGAAGTCTAACAATGACCGCATCAAACTCCTTGTTCATGCCATTAAGATTTTCGTCCTTGACATTCTCCTCTTTGATTGCCTCAGCTTGAGCGTTCAAAATTTGAGCTAGAAGATTCAAACCAATTGTCATGACGAAGCCCTTAACTGATAGTGGCTTAATCCGATGTTTTCGGCTTAAAGCATATGCCACCACGTTCGCCTTTCCTGGGTGATAACGAATCTCAAAATCATAATCACTAAGTAACTCCAACCATCGACGTTGTCTCATTTTCAACTCCTTCTGATCAAGGATGTGTTGCAAACTTTTATGATCGGTGAACACGATACACTTAGTTCCATACAAGTAGTGCCTCTAAATATATAGTGTCAATACTATGGCTCCTAACTCCAAATCGTAAGTCTTATAATTCTTCTCGTGGATCTTGAGTTGACGGGATGTATAAGCTATCACTTTCTCATTATGCATTAATACGGCACCCAAACTTTTATGCGATGCATCACAATAAACTATAAAGTTCTCAGTCCCTTCTGGCAATGCCAAAATTGGCGCACTATATAATTTTTGCATTAACAATTGAAATGCCGCTTCTTCTTTATCTCCCCATTCAAACTTCACACTCTTCTAAGTCACCTTGGTCATAGGCTTGGCGATTTTTAAGAAACCATCTATGAATCAACGGTAATAACCGACAAGACCTAAGAATTGACGAATCTCCGTGGGAGTCTTAGGTGCTGCCCAATCCTTAATAAACTCAATCTTGGAGGGATCCACGTGAATGCCTTTACTATCAATCACATGCCCGAGAAATTGTACTCTTGGAATCCAGAATTCACACTTATGAAAATTTTACGTACAATTCCTCCTTCTTAAGTAATTCTAGAATTAATTTAAGGTACTCTTCATGCTCCTGCTTGCTCTTTGAGTAGATCAGAATATCGTCGATGGATACAATTACGAACTTGTCCAAGTATAGCTTGCACACTCGATTCATGAGGTTCATGAATACCGCCGTTGTGTTAGTCAAACAACGTCATAACCTAAAACTCATAATGACCATAACGAGTCCTGAATGCGATCTTTGGAATGTCTTCTTCATAAACTCTAAGTTGGTAATAACCCGATCTCAGGTCAATCTTCGAGTAGACACTTGATCCTTGTAGTTGATCAAATAAATCATCAATTCTTGGAAGCGAATAACGATTCTTCACCGTCAGCTTATTCAACTCTCTATAGTCGATACACATCCAAAAGGATCCATCCTTCTTCTTGACGAACAAAACCGTAGCTCCCCAAGGTGAGGAAGTTGGTCTTATAAATCCCTTGTAAGAAAGCTCTTGCAATTGGTCAGACAAGTCTTTCATCTCTGAATGAGCTAGTCTATAAGGCGCCTGTGCTACGGGTGCAGCACCTGGTACTAAGTCGATATGAAACTCCACTTGTCGGGACGGTGGGAGTTCAGGCAAGTCTTCAGGAAAGACTTTCAAAAAATCCCGCATAGTAGGTACATCCTCAAGGCGCTTCTCCTCCGACTTCTCATTCGTCTTCTTCTCAGTGATGTGTGCCAGAAAGATATGAAATCCTTTCATCAAATACTTCTGGGTCTTGGTACATGATATGACATTCAATCTAGACTCACTTCTACTGTCACTCCTATCACCTTGAACAATCAATATGTTGGGCCAATTTAGTGCCCAATTGTCTGCCTAGATTTAAACATAAATTAGGCTAAGTATTGAAGACTCGCTGATAGGCATCATCGAGCAATGAAATGACTCGCTGAGTGCAAAGCCTCAGCGAGCAACCTAAGACGTATTCAAGTCAAAGACATCGTCAAGGAAGTCAAAGATTACTTGAAGACATACTCTTCAGCTAGGATGGATTTCAGCTGGTATGTAGAAGGAATACGCTGATGGTTTTAAGGAAAGTCAGGGGTGGCAATACCCTGATGATCCTATTACACTTTAAAGAAGAGAAAGCTGAACTTAAGTTTCTCTAAGTGAAGTTTAGACGGGATAATTCAATAAAGCAAAATGGCGGGACAAAGTGTCCTTTGAATTAAAGCTTGAATTGAAGTATGGGTGGGATGTTTCCAAGAATGTACATGCATTAAATGCATATGTACTTCTACCACAGGATTCTTGACACGTCCCAACTACCTCCACCAAGGATTTCGTATCACTATAAATAAGGAATGTTGTAAGAAGTAAATGCTATCATTTTTATTGTTGTCATTATTATAAGCATTTACTCCTTTGTCGAACTTACACAATAGTCAGTTGATCCTATCAGCGAGACTATACAAGTTCGCTTGTAAACTTGATTCTTTGTCAAGTTTACTTATTCAAAGGGTAACCTTACATTGTCATTCAACAAGTGCGATCCATAGCACTTTGTAATACTTTAATTATATCAATAAAGCATTACATGATTGAAAAGTTATTACATGTGTTATTTGGTTAAAGATAAGTATTACATTTCTTAAGAGACGTGTTAATTGGGACTTTCATAATATTTCATCACCATAGGGGATACGAACAATCTTCTCATCACAAACGATCACGACATGATACTTCGACAACCAATACATACCGATAATAACGTCAAAACTACCAAGCTCTATGGACATTAAGTCGATGTTGAACGGGTGATTTAGAAAATTTAAAGTACAACCCCGAAGTATGGTATCAACTCCTATTATTTTTTCATCAGCTAACTCAATGTCATACTTAGTGTCTAATGCATATGCGATGATATCAATTAAGTAACTAAATGCAATCGACACAAAACTTTTATCGGCATCAGTATCAAATAAGATAGAAGCATAAAGATTATTAAGAAGAAACGTACCTGTTAAGACATTCGGGTCCTGGTTGGCTTCTCCTCCACCCAAAGCATACACCCTTCCTTGGGCTTCCCCATTACTAGCTGCATTCCCATGGTTTTGGTTCTTTAATTTTGGGTAATCACTCTTGTAGTGCCCTTGTCTTCCACATTCATAGCAGGTAACCGTGGTCTTTAAATTTTCCCTCGGGGCTCTCTGATTAGTTGCAGCAGTGAGACTCCTACAATCCCTGGTCAGATGACCGACCCTCTTGCAATTCCCCCACTTTACAGTGCACTGTCCATTGTGGTGCAATTTACACTTATTGCACAAAGGTAGGCTACCTACATATTCTATCTTCTCACCAGGCCCATCAGTGTAGGCCCTTGCTACATTATGTCTCTTGTAGGGTGGTTGCTGCACATGGATGTCTCTTGGGTTGTTCTCCAACCTCCGCTTGTTTTCAGCTTGTCTAGCAGCAAAAACCCACACTTTCTGATCCATCAAACTGTTTGCCAACTTAATAACATCCAGAAGTCTTGCTGGTCCAACTGAGGTCACATTCCACCGAATGCTATCAGGAAGACCCCAAACATACCTTTTACTTTTCTCTTCCTCATCGAGAACCATCTTTGGGCATAACAAAGCCAACTTCTAAAAACGTTGTATATAACCCGCAACATTGGTACCCTTCACAGTCAGGTTCCACAACTACTCATTTTCCAACTTTTGAATATCGTTCCTTGGGGAGTAGACTTCGGTCATCATTTTCATCAGCTCTTCCCATGACATGTCATAGGCTGCCTCAATCCTAACAGTCTTGACATGAGAGTTCCACCATGTAAGAGCCTCATCTAACAGAGTGCAGGTAGCATACTTTACCTGACATCCAACAACACAATTGCTAATATTGTTAATACAAATATTCATGCAAAAATGATATTTATATTTAATGATCTTCATGTTTTGATAATAACAAATATAATGTCATACTACGTAAAAGTTTACGTAAACAAGTTATTTAGTCGAAAGTTTACTTGACGACGACTAATCACTTACGGTATGAATATGGAGATTTATTAAACATAGTTAATGATCAAAGAAAAATATTATCATTTGCATTAATCTTATCTAATCAAATGATTTAACTTAACACGTGATTAATTATAAGCTAGTTATATTAATCATGTAAGACAAAATAGGATTAACTATAATCTTTCCAAATCTTCCCAAATCTAGAAAATCTTTCCTTATTCATGTTAAGAAATATTTTCTTCTAGAAGAATCTATTAAACTAGTTTTAATAAGTACAAAATAATATTTTGTATAGATTTAGGGTTAATCACAAAATGACATTTTTTGTCCCAGCTCCTCCTACGGATCCACCAAATGCACTGCATGGATCTAAGAGATGGTGAATCTGTAGGTCGCACGTCATGTTCCCCTGGGACAGAATTTGAAAGTCAAATGGTTGCCTATAAATACCAACCTCACTCCTTCATTTCAAATAACTCTTGACAAATAATTTTCTTATATATATTTTATCTTTTGCATATTCTTTGATCATTATACTTGTTACATAATCCATTACAAGTGATCAACTCATTCCACTCTTTAGTGAAGAACACTCAAGAAGACGTCAAGCTTCAAGTGTTATTAGTTTAGTTGTGTCATCACGTTTGTGATCATTCATCTTGTATATCTTGTGTTGTGTGTTGTGTGTATCATATGTGTATGATAGGTTAGTATTTAGGCCTCAAAATACAGAGTGTGTTAGATTGGTTCTATCTCGAAGTAGAACTCAATATTTATCTTAGTACCGGAAAAAGTGTAAGCGACGTGTACGGTTTTCTCTGCCTAAAGGGAGCTTGTTGACATAGTGAAGATAACTCTCAAGTTGGGTACTTGGGGTGTGGAGTAGGGTGAAGAGGTGCTTCGTATCCGAACCACTATAAATCATTGTGTCATCAGTTTGATCTTTCTTATCTTTACTTGCTTATATTTTGTTGTTAGTTTATTCATTTATTGCTTCGCTATCATATACACTTTTGTATATCTCTTAAATTCACATAAGTCGACAATCTAAATTTTAATTTTAAAACGGTAAAAACTATTCAACCCCCCTTCTAGTTTCCACAATTGGTATCAGGAGCCAGGTTACCCAAGATCTTTAACGTATATTGTACATTAAAGCTTGAATTGATCTATGGATTCGGATAAATGTCTAGAAGGGCAATCTATGCAAAGACCACCTCTTTTTGAAAGTGATCATTTTATTTATTGGAAAAATAGATTTGAAACTTATGTGAAAGCAAAAGATTTAGATCTTTGGCATATTATCTTGAATGGTGATTTTCCACCGGTTGCCAAAAATGAAGTAACCCAAGTTTTAGAGGTTGTTCCTTTTGAAGAAAATTCCGATGATCTTAAAAAGAAACTTGCTAAAAATAATAAAGCTAAAATGGTTCTTTACAATGCTTTACCTAAAAAGGAATACGAAAGAATTTTTATGTGTAAAACGGCTAAAGATATTTGGCAATCGTTGTTAATCACACATCAAGGTAATAGTCAAGTAAAGGATAATAAAATTGATCTTTTTGTTCAACAATATGAACAATTTACTATCCTTGAAGAAGAATCTATTGATAGCGGTTTTGCTAGATTTAACACTATTATTACTAGTCTTAAAGCTCTAGATGAAGGTTTCTCTAGCAAGAACTATGTTAGGAAGTTTCTTAGGGCTCTACATCCTAAATGGAGAGCAAAGGTGTGACAATCCGTCAATTTCAGGTCGTTATTTTATTCTCGAGTATTAATTAGATTTATTATTTTTATGTTAAGATATGAACTCACGACTAACTGGGATAATTAGGGCTTACATTTGTAATTTACGTGACGTTTACAAAGAACCGGCGAATTCTACGTTAAGCATTGACGCTTATATTTTCAAAATGTCGTAGAAATAATTTTATTACATTCGTTTTTATTTTTCGTGTTACGCGCATTTTTCGTATTTTACGTAAAACCTTTACGTAGCGTACCTTTTTAAATATCGAACTTTAATAATACCCGTATTTACAAATTGTGGGACAAGTTTAAAAACTCATCCCACTAAAACACACCCCTATAGGGGCGGAAATTACAAAGTGGGAGGTGTCCACTTTGTGATTCAACCTCATCACAAATGCCTACACTTGGCATTTTAGTCTAAGCTTATATAAGCTACTTTAACCAACTAAAACACACACATTACAACTCAAAAACTGAATTTGCTCTCTCCCTAGCACCCTTAGACGCCACCAACACCAACATAAACACCAAATTATAATTTTTTGAAGATCAAACAACAAGAACACTAGTGAATATGACTACCTAGTGTAATCCCTATATTTTTGAGGTGATAAAAGAGGTTTTTCAAGAAGGTTTTTGTACAAGTGGGGCTGAAGTTATAAGAAGGTTTTTATAAGAGTTTTAGGTAAATAAAATGTTGGTCAAAAGTATTTTGGGTGGAGATTAAGCTTGGAGTTGAAGCCTTCATCAAGCTTCTTCTTATTTTGATCATTTGATCATTATCTACACTTTTCTTGTGGTAAAATTTAATGAGTCTTGTTATGTTTTATTTTGATTTCCAAATATATATGTATATTTACGATGTATGATGATTAAGGAATAAAAGTGTTAATGCATGCATAGATCTAGGTTAGATCTAACAAGAATGACCATTAAAACTAGTGAGAAAAGTATAAAATTTGTAGGCTGTAATGAACAGTAAATTCCATAATTCTCAGAAGGTTTGAGGTTGAATTTGATAGCATGAGGTCATAGATAATTCTCTTATGAACATTTGGCAATTTGAATCACCTCTAGAAGATAAATAATGAATGAGTTATGATCAAAACACTAAAACAAGTCAAATCTGGACCTTACTATACAGATTGTGTAAAAAGTTATATTTACGAACTGAGCCATTTAAAAAGTGAAAACTATTGGTTGTAGCTAAAGTCATATAGATTCTAAATCAGTTGGATAGTCAACAAACTCTTT
>BQNB010146455.1:0-16572 GCA_026074375.1 Tanacetum coccineum
CTTGATTCTTCAAGATGTTATATGCATTATTTTCTTGCACATTAATAACGCTAGTCTTAGTATTCTCAACTAGTGTTGTCCTTCCCAGTAAAACAAAACCATCAACATCATTTCCTAATCCTGAATCACCCATGAAATTTCCCTCTAACCCATGGTTATCTTGATCCACTTCTTTACTAAGTTCCAAAAGAACATTCGAATCCTTAGTGGTATCAATCACTTCAGTTAAATCTTTCAAATTCCAGTTTTTATAGAACATATCATCACAAGTAAGAACCCTTTTTGAAAAATCATGAACACTAGAATCATAAACTGAAATTGTACCACTCTCTTTGTCAACCTCAAAAATGTTACTTTCATGTCCAACAACTAAAGACCCCACATTGCTTTTGCAAACAAGATTTTCATCTTTGCCATTGAGAAATTCACCAACATCCATAACCACATATTCTGCTCCATTCTTACTCACATCTGCCTTCATATCGTCACCACATAACTTTCTATTTTCCTTTAATCAAAAGTTGTTAGTTATCACTTCACTTGATTTAACTTCGTTATCCTTCCCATCTTCTTCACAATTCACCATCCCGTCAACATCCACTTTACATGACACAATCGATTCCAATTCACTTTCATCACAACTACTGTCACCAGCCACCCAACCCTTGCTATCAATCTTGATATCATTTGAAAATGCTTCCCCTGTATCAGCATCTTTAGAACTATCAAGACTCACTTTATCCATGTTTTTGTCATCCAACTCATTCGACCCTTTTGATTTCATTCCTCTCTCCTCAACATGTTCTTCACGAGGTACCTCAAGAAACTTTACCCCAAACTTGTTAATTTCCTCACCACTTGATTGACCTTTGTTGCCTTTCCCATCACCACAAAACTCCAACTCAACGGTATCTCCCTTTTCTGCTTTTGATTGATCAATCTTTGAAGAAGAAGACAAGCTTGTACTAGAATTCTTTCTCATGATATCATTCATCGTTTCTTGCCACCTTGCCAAATGATAAGCATCCAAAAGAGAATTTGGGTTGTACATTTCAACCCTTTTTCCTATTTCCGATTGCAACCCAAAAACGAAAAGACCAATAGTATACCGTTCACTCCAATCCTTATTACTAACCGTTGAAGTATAATAAGCATAATATTCGTCGACTGTACATTCTCTTTTGAGGAACTTATTCATAGTCATTTCATCAAACACCTCATCAGCACTAACAACCAAACTAGTATTTGTAGTAGACACCATTGTTAAAAACCGCTAACAGTTTCCTAACTAACCAAGAATGAATGTATATGAACAGAGGATGACAAGAAATAACAGATTCTGACCAAAGTAACAGAATTTGACTAGAAAATAACAAAATCTTGACCGGAAAATTATACTTCAACGGTTAGTAATAAGGATTGTGGAGTGAACTGTAATACCTAATTGGTCTTTTTCGTTATTGGGTGCAATGGAAATAGAAAAAGGTTGAAATGTACATCCCAAATTCTCTTTGATGCTTATCAATTGGCAAGGTGCCAAGAAACATAGAATGATATCAATGATAAAAGAATTTTCTAGTTACAAGCTTGTCTTCCCTTTCTACACAGATTGATCAATCAAAAGCAGAAAAGTGAGATACGTTGAAGTTGGAGTATTTGTAGATGGGAAAATGGCAACAAAGGTCAAATCAATTGGTTGAGAAATTAACAAGTTTGGGGTAAAAGTTTCTTGTAGGTACACGTGAAGAACAATGTTGAGGGGAGAGGAATGAATCAAAAGGTCAATTAGTTGATGACAAAACATGGATAAAGTTAGTCCTTTGATATTTTCTAAAGATGCTGATCCAGGGAAAAGCAAATTCAAATGATATCAAGATTGATATCAAGTGTTTGGTGGCTGTGACAGTAGTAGTGATTAAAGTTAAATGTATCGAGTCGTCTCATGTAAAGTGGATGTTGACGTGATGGTGAATTGTAAAGAAGATGGAAGGATAACGAAGTTAAATCATGTGAAGGTGATAACTAAACAGCACTTACTATCTAAATGAAAATATGAAATTTATTTGGGTTTGACGATTATGAAGGCTGGATTGAGTAATAATGAGCAAAAATTGGTTATGGATTTGGTTGAATTTTCCCAAAATGGCAAAGATGAAAATCTTGTTAGCAAAATGCAATGTCTGTCTAAGTTGTTGGACATGAAAGTAAACATTTTTGAGGTTAGACAAAAGAAGTGGTATCAATTTCAGTTTATGATTCTAGTGTTCAAGATTTTTCAAAAAGGTTCTTACTTTGATGATATGTTTATATAGAAAACTGAATTTGAAATATTGAAACTAAATTATTTGATACCACTAAGATTCGAATGTTCTATTTTGGAAACTTAGTAAAGAAGTGGATCCAGATAACCATGTGGTTAGAGGGAAATGTTTCCTGGTTTAGTTCAAGGATTAGGAAATGATGTTGATGGTTTTGTTTTACTGGGAAGGACAACACTAGTTGAGAATACTAAGACTAGCGTTATTAATGTGCAAGAAAATAATGCATATAACATCTTGAAGAATCAAGAGGATAAGGAAGATAATGAGGAAATAAGGGGCTTGGTTACTTTGGCTAATGGTGTTGCTGATTCCGGTAAGAATGATCATTCAAATTATGTTGTTAGGGGTGTCAATAAAGTTATGATAAATTTCAGTAAGGGAGAAGTGAACTGTAACTTCAACAAAGTAGTAAAAACTTAAAGGTGATGTGATGGTGAACAGATGGGAGAAAAGAATATGATGAATAATTTGTTTTGTTTGACTCATTATAGAAAGAATAGGAGACATATATTGGGGGTCTCATTACCAGTAGATAGCCCAACGTGGAATCATCGAATATGTTCAATGAATGTGAGAACGATGGTCCTCCGCACACGACTTTCTTGAGTTTTGAACTTCATACTACCACTAATTGTAGTAGATTATGCATACAAAAAGTGTTCACTTGTGGGGAAATACCCATGAAGATGGAATAAAAGTTGGTGATGTTGCTACTTTTGAGACGTATAGAGATGTAAAGTCTTTGTATGGTCATTCTAGATTTTTGTAGTATGGATTTATTTTTGTTATTCAAAGTTCGATAATTTATACAATGCCAAGCAAGTAAGAAAAATTATGTTGCAAACAATTTCCATGAAGAGCTTAGACAGTGGAAATTTAACATATGGATATGGCCAAATATTGAAAAAGGAAATAAGGACGGAGTCATACGTGGAGCAAATGTTTTTGGTATGAAGATTGTACAAAGAATATTGGGTTAGAATGTTGCGAATAAGGGGCAGTTTGTGTTATGTTTGTTTATGTGTTTTGATAGCAGTGGTTGAATGGGTCTTCAAATATACGACGAGGAGGCAAGATTTGAAGACTAATTTTGCACGAGAGGGAATTAAGTATGAGGTGGGTGATTGTGACTCCTACATAGCAGCCAAAAATGCAAATTATTGGGGATCAAAGTCATCAACACATGTTTCTGCCAAAGTCTGTGGTGCATTAACAAGTGAATGTAAGTTGGTAAAGTTTGCTATAGATTGAAGTCGCCTGAAATGCTAATAATCCTATCTATGTTTTTATTGACAAATTGAGAATGGAAAAATGGAAGTTACTGTAGATGGGTACTTTACTACTGTGATAACCAGTACTGATTTGGTTTGGAACCTCAAACTGTGCTGAATAGGATAATGCAAATGAAATATAACGGCTGTGGTGCATATGTTGATTCAATGAGCAAATGTAGTGTTGCAGATGCTACTTGGGAGCGGTGGAATACATTATGAAAGCGATTTCCTTCAATTTTAGCTTGAAACTTGAGGAAAGTATCATTTAAGGGAGTTAATTGATATAAGCTAGTATGAATTAGCCGTTTGGCACGTGGTCTAATTCATTTACAAGAAACACGTGGAGGTGCACGTGTTGACACATAACAGCTTTTTCCGACAAGCCCCACCACCCTTTAAATACCCTGTTCGTCTCGCTAATTAAAGGCATCTTAAAAAAAAAAAAAAAACATATAATAGTATCAAATTAGTAGCGAAAAAATTTAAATCTTTAATTTAGCAATAGCAAGAAGAGAAGAGAAAGTTACTGACATGAATGTGTGAATCAAAGAGAAGAAGCATCATTATTCCCATGTGTATTATCAAAATATTGGACTCCATTTCTGCTCTAACTAGTTGATGTGTGCGTGTATGTTTGTTGCAACAGAAGGATTAATTTTTATAGGCAATAATAACTTTAACAAAGATTTCTTAGGGGCTTGGGGAGGGGATGTTTGGCTAGGGGAGGTCTCGAGTTGGAGTCCCACCCGGGACTTTTACCCCTTCAGGCGGAATAGGAGGAAGTACAGGCGAGTTCATGATACAACATACTGCCTAATTGGATGTCACGGATGTGGACCTGAACCACTAACAACTAACAAGCCGTTCAATAAAGACAAAATGAAATTATATATTTATGCAACAGAAATACTTATATATTTCCATTACTTTTGCTTTTTATTGGAAAAATAGATTGAAAATAAATAAATTAAACGACTAAATTTGTAGAAAGAGGATAGAAAATATCACTAATGGTAATGTTTTTGCAAAATATTGATAATCGGCAATGCTGATAGTTTTACAGTAAAAGAAAATGGTGAATGCTTGATCGAGACAAGTCAGTGAACGTCCTTCCGCTACGGGGTAACATGATCAGTTTTTTGCAAACTCATCTCTTTCGAAACCATATCGTGAGATACACACTTGAAAGCTAACAACGACTAAAGAAGTCATACTACTGGAGTGAAGATTCTTCTAAATTCAACATACTAGCTTTCTTACATTACATGTCAAACATAAACAATTTAACAGTAGTAAATTTAGCCGATTATCTTAAAAAATGATTATGATATAGAAGCAGTAAGCAAGCATGTGAAACTAGCTAAGATACGAAAGCGATAAATGATAGGTTCACATGTGAACTAAATTGGCAAGACCCTTTGGATGCATGACAAGACCAACAAACAAACTAATACCGTTAAACCACCATTTTCCTATCTCTTTATCTCATACATGTGAATACCTCTCCAACATTCTCATGTTACTTGTTTGTTTCTTTCCTAAACTTGGAACTTGTATAGTGTATACAATGTTCATAGAGATTATTTCTTTATTTATGGGTGAACACAGATTTTAGTTTTGGCACTGAAAATACCGAAAAGATGATAATATATGTGAGATTGGAATCTATGACATGTTACGCCGACTATCACCTCAAAAGATACAAAAGCATATTACCCAAATCTATATTTAGCGATATGAAACGTAAAGAATAACTAATGATTTTCTTAACGATGTGTAGAGTTCAAGGTTTACCTCAAGGTGTATGATAATCCATTCTTAAAGATCGTCAAGAATTCTTGACAATTAAACACCAATGGATACAACAAAAGTTCAGTTAAACCAGAATAGTCTAACTAGTAGTAGTAATTTGTATACTCGAGATATCCTAATGTTTTTTTTTCTTTGTAACCATGGTTTTCGACCTTTTGGCCGACGAAGGTCCCATAAGATGTTAGTTAAGAACCTAACCCACAACGAATGCCTCATAATCGAGGCACATACTAACAGAAGTGGCACAATCATCCCCAATCGCACAATATAATTATAAAAACATGTACAATGCGGCACTATAAATACGCTCCGGTAAGGTCCGTTAGGTCGCCAAAAACTTTAGCCAAGAGCCGCACGCAATCCCTATTTAAACTAACATATCTTACACTCATACATGTTATAATTCCATAAAATAACATGTGTCCATGCTTATATATTTGGCAAACAACATTACAACCATACTCACCACACTAACAGTTTTTATAAAAGACTTAAATTGTGGGAATTTTTGGGTCAACCCAGAACAAACCAACACGTTTCACCCGTACCAAAAATTACCCATTATGTCATGTTACCCAACCCACCTATATAGTTGCCTCTAACATGGAGTTCTCTGTATACGTAAATAGCCAGCCGAGACCTAGAAATGAACCCAAACTATATATATTAGAAATCACCATAACACAAAATGTAGTGATCCCATCAATTGCAGAAATGTGATACTAGTAGAGAAGCTTAATCATCTCTCGAGCAACACAAAAACAGGATCTGGTATATTTTCAAGATGTATAAAGGCATAGGCAAAAATGAAGCAATAGTATTGCATACCATGTGTGTGCGTGAGCAGTACATGCCAGGCATTTAGCACAAATATATGAACACCCTTCAGAATTTTGCTTCGGTTAAAATTAATTCCGATTGTTGGCCAAGACTAGCAGCAGGTGATACCAGTCTATATAGATCGCCTAATATGGAGAGCTAGGAGTTTATACGCCTATATGGAATCTAGAAAATCAGTTGCAATACTAATTCATTCTTTCAATTGTGTGATGGTAAAACCGTGGAACACATCAAGAAGCAATATCTATGGCGTAACCTTTATCCCTGGAACTCACAGTGCCCCCTTTATACACGTCCTCCTTTTGCTGCATATAAATTCAGACCAAGTCTTAAAAGAGTGTATGAACAGGAGGGATAGTAAAGCACAATCAGGGGTGGCGATTTCGACCCATTACCCATTTACTTATCAATAGATTATTTGGGTTATTCTTTATTTCTAACCTTTTTTTAAGAAATAAAGCAAGCTAAAAGGGAAACAGGTTGAACGCGTTTTTTGAATGGCTTGATTTAAAAAGTTAAAATTTTACTGTAATCACTTTAAATACATTTATTATGCATAGAAAAATTACATCTTCTGCTAAGCAACAAAATGTTTCCAGTCTGAAGAAAGCCACGCCCGACCCGGTTCGGCCAGACTTAAAGAATATAACATTTGATTCTTAAAGTGTGCAGCGTACCTGTGCGCAACGCTAATTTTGGACTATGATCCCACTATATTGAACAAAATAATCTATTCTATAAGAGGGGGAATAAATGAGTTTAAGATGGAATTCTGTCCAAGAATTCTTTCATCTTGCGTTGACTTTCTAGTAGTTCAAAAAGGTGTGGATTTTTTAAGCTTTGAGTAACCTGTCAAACCACGAGTTTGGCAATAGCTCTTCAGTTTAAACAGAAGTGTGTTATGGGTTCATATCGCATCGGGGGTGTCCACATTCAGTTTTCATGGGTTGCACAACGATAATGTGTGTTCCTCCAGTACACAGTGGTGAGCTTGACTATTCATAACGAACCTGGTTTGTCATGTGAAACGGAAAGTTGGAGGCGGCTCTGAACGCCAATTTTTCGAGGGGCTGAGTTTAATGGTGAAGTTTGTCACTCCTAATGTGACATTGAAAGCAGCACAATGCTCCCTGAAATTTTCCTGAGATTGCGCATGATACTATGATTTTTAATAATCTTTCAGCTAGTAGGGATCAGCTGCTTGATGGGTTTCCTTTTCCTGCGTAGGACGTGTCATTAAGTACCACAAAATCGCAAAACTTACAAAATCAACATACGCATTGTAGGATTGCTTTAGAATGTTGGACAGCTGCCTTGGAAATATAATGGACAGAGAAAACAACACAAGACTGCAGAATAAAATATAATGTTTAGAATAGATATAGCACAATCAGTTCATGTAATGAACAACCTCTTCTATCTAAATCGGATGTTAGAGCGTCACGAGTCCGAGTGCTGCAACCGAGTAAGCACTCACATTTAATGGGACCTGGGAGTTTGGTTCCGTCCTCGTAAGATGTTGTGTAGTGGATGGGAGAAATCTTGGTTCATACTCTAACATTTTAAAACTAGGAAATCTTATATGGAATTTTTTAACTCAGAAGATCTGCTTTTAGAGGTTTAGAAACTGTATGAATCACGGATATGGGTCCAACAATAAGGGCACTTGATCCTTGCGATGATTAATTCATTAAGTCCTTCAGCAATTGCATGCTCTACACTTAAAAGCCCAACCATCAATGAAGTGTGTCACTAGCTGATAGCCACATCAAGAAATAGTCCACACTTCTAGTCCAAGACAACTTTCGATAGTACCAAGCAAGTCTGCATGCGATCAGAAAGTGTTAGCCTGCAAATTTGTTTTCATGGTAGTCTCGAACAAGGGAAAGCTCGGTCAACTCAAGAACGATGGAGCTTCTCGTGTCTTATTTAGTTAATGTTGTATAAACGAACACAGCGATTAATATCGGGTAATCGGGCTCGATAGTTATCTAAATGTTAGGTTGTGTTATTATGTTTCGGGTTTAATCATCATCAATAGCTCAAATACCGAGCCCGCGTGGAATCCTCAGTGTTAAAATAATTATCTCTCCAGCGTACCGGTGCGTAGCTGAAATGTGTTATGGGGTCTATATATATATAGAATTATTCTCTTTTCAGAGATAATAGTTGATTGGTCGTCAATGTGATATATTATTTAGAAGTATTCTTCTTTCACAATATCAAGGAAATCCCATTAATATATACAATTATTTTTTAATGCTATCTTTTTTGCATTCTAATTCTTCTCTCGCTCTGTCTCTTTATCCTTTTCGTCCTCTTTCCTCTTCTAGTCTAGTTTCTGTTGTTTCGATATAACGTGTTATGAAGTTGGAAGGGTTAGACGGGTTCCTTTACGCGCACTTCAGGCCCCGTTCTCCTGCAATGTTGTCATGAAATGATAGATGTTTAATCGCCAGCAGAATCAAGCATCGAGGTCTTATAGCCAATGAGTTGTTTCCACCTTTCAGCAGTTCAGGCCTCGTTCTTCATTTTTCAAATTGATCGCTTGTGATCATGAGAACCGTTTTCCTGACTCGGAATTTATCAAGGACCACATGCATACATGAACAGCAATGAAACAAGTTCAATGTCAAAGCCTTGATAGGTTCTAAAAGTTTGTTATCCTTAAGCAAACAAGAAAGTACATCAAAAAAGAATTGGAATTTACTATTACCACCTATTTATTAGAATGCTGAGGAAACATGTAAATATATACAATAGAAAATCAGAAAATTTCCAAAAATATTCTTCCGGACAATGTCCTCTGGAATCGAGAACGCATTTTACGTGCTTAGAAATGATCGATTAACATTTGACAACGGGTGTGGTAATGAAGTTCGTCGCAGAGAGTTGCAAACAGTTTCAAAACATGACATTTCTTTTTTATAAGGGCTTTGTGTGTGAAATGTCAGTACATAACCGGATTTCAAATAAAGGAAGGTTTATAAACTTAATCCTGTCACAACGCAGAAAAATTAACGTGATTCTGTTCGGGTCTTTGGAGCTGTTTCTGATAAGTAATTCAATGTTTTTTAGCTCAAGAAAAGGGTAGAATAGATAGTCTCCGTGTTCGCATGGGCGCTCTACACCTTACCGTTAGAAAGAGGAAGCTCATCCTAACATCTGGTTTTTCAAAGAAAAGTTGAACATAATTTTTCAGAACTTTCTCGTATGACGCGCTATTTCAATTTTTCAAAAATGTGTGTTCTCACTAACTCTCATCCTCACAGTGTATGTTGTCTCATAAGGAAAGAGTACGCAACAATTTGTCTTCGGTATTGTGTCCTATTTTTGAGGGGTGTTGCGGAGTATGTATGTGTTTTCGAATATAACAGTGTGTTAATGTTCATGCGGTTGTACTACCGTCTGACTTCTAACGAACCATTTCCGTTTTTATGTATTCAAAATCATGTATCAAAAATGTATCCAAACTAGTGATTGTCAATGCCTGATATATATTTTTCTCAGCATCAGATTTTTCAAAACATATTTATAATCTCAGGTATTTACGAGAGATAAAATAGGTATTATTTATTTAATAATAAGGGGAGAAAATGTAATTAAATTAGGTGTGTTTCAGAATGGTATCTACTTGACTCCCCCGCAATTGTGCTAAATCAAAGAAGGTTTTAGTGGTCTTCCGCATTCTACCTTAATATACCCCAAAACAGTGAAGTGTAATGATTCATGCGACGGACTTTCTGAAAGTAATAAGGTGGTGTGCGTTAGGAATAGATCAATCCTGATGATGCCAAGCCCCCCAGAATCCGAGGATCTGAGACACAAGGATAATTCCAAGTTAGAAATTGCAAGGTCTCTTCTAATTACTTAACGTAAAGCAATACGGAGTTAGTAGGCTCCAAAAGTGCCACCTTTGGGAGCTCAACGGTTTCAACATCGGGCTTGGATTGATTTGGAGTTTCCAGAGATCATGGACTTGCACAACGGCGGTTGGACGTCTTTGGTGCTATGTTGTTAAGTCGGAGGTCATCGTATCCTTTGTTGACTCAGGTATCACGATTGTATTATAGTGTAAGATAGAAGTTGGGTAGGCCGAATCGTGGGTCCCCTGAGTAGCTAACAACCGCTTATGTCGGGGCCTGATTAGGTATTTGGTTGCTAGACCTTTCATCTTCTTTTCAGGGTTTGGAAACGGTGTTATGCTCCAGGGAAGAGAGAATCCCGGGACCCTGAAAGTGGAAGTATAGGGTTTGGAAGTACTACCTACACCTGCTCATATTGGAAAGCAGAATAATTGGCTATTATTTGTCCGGCAGTCTCCTCCTGTAGGTTTTTGATTTGATTGGAGAAAATGAGTGAATGCTGTGATATTGGGTTATTTAAAGTTACCGACTAAGAATTGAGTTAACACTGGAACGTTAATACAACAAGATGTTTTGTAATGACGTCCTCGCGCTGTGGTATGCATTGAGAGAGTGGTCTTTGATAAAGGATTTAAAAAGGGAACTTATGTATGTGTGAGAAAATTGGATGGGGTAATACAAAGAGCAAGCCCTCCACACAACTTAAGGCAGAAACCGGGTCAATACATATGCTGTCAGAATCACAAGTTGATTGATGACATTGAAAACGACATCATGGATCCAGTGATGCAATGCAAACCCTTTCTAGCCACATTCGGGTTTCTTAACTCTACAGAAACTTGTTCTCATTTTGTCACGAGAGGATAATACGTTATCTATGTGACATCTCAATTCTGAGATCGTTGTTACATTGAATAGTGGCCAAATCGCTCCAGCCTACTCGAGGACTAAAGATCACATATGCATTTATCGAGTCTAGGAAGACAAGAGAATGCAATAAGAAATCTCGTTTAAGGGGACTACATCTTTTCATTGTTCAATACACTTGTTGAACCAATCCTCAGGGTTTACAAGATAGTTAGTCATGAGTCTCCTACGCATCTCATTGTGATATTTGCCAGAACATCAGAGGTAGATATCTCTTTAGTATTCACAATGATGAATGTGATATCCTCTTTCCAGTGTCATCATACAAAAGCATTTGTGGTAGGTGATTGCGAGATTTCTATATGAATAAAGATATATATATATATATATATATATATATATATATATATATATATATATAGGTGGCAATTGTTGGGATTTTAAATCTAATTAACCATAAACACGAGTACGCAGCGGAAGATTAAACATGTATAGAACATATAATTAACAAGATTGAAGTGCATACCTTTTGCAAGAAACGATACACCGATTTAATAGGTAACCGTCAACACCGTCTTGAATATACGCGTATGTATAAAACCACGCGTAACCACAAGAATCAAAGTATGATTCCTCTAAGCTTTCACACACTATACGTTCTTAGCAAACAACGAGGTATGCTAGTACTAGTAGTGTTTATACCAAACGATAATCAAATCTTGACAATCAAGGAAAACCGAATAATCCTTTGTTCTTCAATCGAACCATCAAACCCTTTGTGGGTTTAATAGCGATCGAACAAAGAAGACTAGGAAGGAACGAAAACCCTTTGTGGGTTTTGTAGAACCGGTGAAACAAAGAAACAAAGCTAAGTCGATATATATGGTTTTGAGTTGTATCAGAATGAAAGCCCAAACATGTATATATAGCCCCTAGGCTTTCCTAATCCCATTAGGATACAATTTCTTAGCCGACTAGGAAAAGGGAAAACAAAAACGCACCCTTTCAATCTTCGGTTTTGTATATTTAGTCCCATAACTCTTTAACGACTAATATTAATATTTGTTTACATTTAACGATCGTTTGTTAAACACTTAATATATTACTTTAATATATTTACTCGTTATTCTACATATAAACGTGTGCGTCCCCGTAGGCTCGAAAACGTTTTTAGACATATATTAATTATACATGTTCATAATCCAACACACATCTGGTCAATACAAACATTATAAACTAGGAATTCTAAGGGAATTTTTTAACTAGAAATCTGGTTTAAGAAAACTGTATGAAGCGGTATGGGTCAAACGAAGGCACTGCATACCATTAGAACTTCATTAAGTCCTTCAGCAATTGCAGCCTCACAAAAACCACCATCACTGAAGTTCATAGCTGATAGCAACTCCAAGAAATAGTCCACACTTCTTGTCCACCCACTCCGATGTACCAAGAAAGCTGCATGCAGAACACAAAGAACACTTGAAAATAACAAATATTGTGACATATCAGGGTATGAAAAATCAGGTGAAGAAATATACGCACGACTGTAAGATCCAGGAGCATTGAATACCACAAGAGCCAATTCAACATAAGGAGTAGCTGCTTCCTGTATAGGAATAGGAAATGAATAAAATATTTATAATAAAAACTTAATAGTAGTAACTGCGTGAATTGCAAAGCTTGTCAGCCGACTAAATTTTTACAGAGGAGCTTAAATGTATGGCAAATGTAGCCTAATACAGTTATTGTAAGTGTTGTTGTAGCCATAGAATCATAATTGATATGGATGGCAAAATACTTACTATAGCTTCATCACCATAAAACGACCTGCAAATGAAACAAAAAAGTAAACACATGTCAACAAAATAATGCAAAACATAAAGTCGAATACATAGGCATGCAAGTACTACAAATGTATATAACTAAATAGGCACCACGTAAAAAATACCAACAAAACTCCAATAAATACAATGTCACCATTATTCATCAATAAAACTATAATTAGAAACCAAAAGTATATAGTTTTTCCAAGGCCTTTTACTGAATGAGTTAATACATTCGGATAATACTGTATTTTTCTTTTTTTGTTCACTTATGTCACTCTACTACTTTCTTATTCACATAGGTCACAGAACGCACTTAACCTACTGTTGAGTGAACTTTAGAGAACTCGCCGTTTATTTGAGTGATTTGATCTGAACCTATGATTCTAAAAGCTAAGATACCTAAATATTGTGTTAAATAAGTTCAATTATCTAACTAAGATAACTAAACAAAAAAGACAACAAAAACACACATTACAACGACAAAAGAGTAACAACTCATGGATGGTCTAGTGTTAAAAAGCTTGTGACTATCGTCACTAAAAATGTGAGAGGTTTCAAGTTCAATTCATGCTACGTGCAAACAACTGTAATGTGGCCAGGCCAACAGCCAACCCTCCAAAAAGGGGACTGCTTTATCCGGTTTTGAGTTTGTATAGTGGTAGGCTCAGACCTTGTAGATTAATCGGCCAAAATGTCTAACAAAAAAAACCTTAGGTCAATGCACTTTAGAAAAAAAGTCATTGTTTAACTAAGTGATTTATAGGTATGATTTTTAAGTTAAGTAATTTTAGAATTTTATAAGTTAAGTAAGATAAGTATCATGGGTATGTTTGGCGAAATGGGTTGGGGCTAGGGCTTATATTATAAGCTGAAATTGAAATTTGTATTTTTGTAAACTTGTTTGGCAAATTAGCTTAAGCTTAGGCTTATTATTGCAAAATTACTAAAAAAGACATAATTAAATGAGTTTTTGTATATGTTAGATATTTTTGTAAATAAATAAGTAATTTATGGTTCAAAAGCCTCATTCTAAAGTTTTTAGCCCCTTTTATGGGGTCAGGCTTATAGAGACTTATGACTTATAAGCCTTATTGAATTTAATAAGCCCCTTTTAAATTTTATGGGAGGTCCGGGGTTGAAAAAACGATAAACTTATGGAGACTTAAGAAAACTATGACGTTAATATAGCCCACTGCGTCGAAAACGAAGACTTATATTTAAAAAGCACAAAAAAATCCTTCGTCCCAAACATAAAAATAACCGCAATAAATCAAAGTCATTCACATGAGTGAAAGGAAAACAGAGGTTGCAAACATACATGGCCACAAATTTAGACACAATAAAACAGTTTAACATTACAACGTAGAAAGAAACTTAAATCACGTGATATAAAATACATGCGAGTTGACTGATAAGTTTAGAAATATAATCGAGTTCGACCTGATAAGTTTAGAAAGATAATCCTCAAGAATGGTGGGCCAATGAGGAGCTAAAGCCGCTGTACCTTCAACTACCAACACAAGCTTCTTCTTCTTCGTATCCGCCATGTGTTGTTCGATAACGACCACCGCATAATTAAGACGAAATTGATGGTGTCAGCAGTTTTTAGGAGGTTGGAAGGTTTTATGGTGTCAGCAATTGCAATTTGAAAGGTGCATTTTATGAATAAATATATTTTTCTACAGTAAAATGTTGGGTTGATATTTGACAAGGCTAATGTACAAGGGAAAGGCTGTTTGGGCCCTTTGGGCTTGACTTTTTAGCATTGGCCTAAACTAATTGTGTTTTTAAAAGTCCATAAAAGGAAATGAACACTCTTTTTCATAAGGTGAGAAAAAAACCGAAAAACCCGAATAAACCGAAAACCAAAATTGAACCGAATCGAATTTGTCAAAACCGAACGAAACTATAATTTTGGTTTTCGGATTGATATGATTTGGTAATCTGAACCGAAAAGAACTGAAAACCCAATTTATATAAATAAATAAGTAAATATTATTATATATATATATATATATATATATATATATAATATATATATATATATATATAAAAGGACAATTAAAATTTTATCTATATAAAAGCCAGTTTTTTATACTTGAAATAGAATTGTTTTTATTAAACTCATTTTATGTAATTATTATTTTTTTAATATTAAATGATGTAATCGATTATTCGGGAATTCAAATTTGGTTTTCGGTTCGGTTCAGTTGAATTCTGTTTCGGTTCGGTTTTCGGGTTGACTAAAAAAAATTAACCGAACAACCCAATAACCGAACCAATCAACACCCCTACTTTTTCATATCAAGATAAGTGTTACATTTACATAAAAGAAAAGTTGTATATTTACGAGAACACATTGAGCTCGGGTATTTTTTGGCATCAGGAATTGTTCACCTCATAGAGTATAGTCGCGGGCAATTCTTCTGACCTAACGGGGCACCAACTGGAGTGTGCACAAGCCTAGACACGAACCCATGACCATATATCTATAAAATCTCTCCAGTAAGTCAATAGGTTTTTCAGAAGTGAGTACCAACTTAGTTAAAGCCCTTTTGTTTTGCTAATACGTATGACGTGTTATTATAAATTTGGAAACCTGTTTTTGTATCTTTGATGCATTTAATCAACGTTGTGAAATTTAGACATCCCATCCACATCTTGTTAGGTAAGTTTGAGCCTTCGACCGCCCCTGAACGAGAAAAAACAAACGCATTTAATGACCAAAATGTCTGATCACGTTCGGATGAACTATATTAAAAGGTTGTTAAGATATATTTTCTAAAAAATAAACACCACCTTAATATTAAAGTTCTTAAAGATAGCATAGTGGGCACAACCCCCATAAGGCATCTAAAGGAGAATGAGTCTTCAACTCAATTATACACGATTTGATTGAGATATTCGTGTAACCATTTTTGACCTTTCTCTATCCACCCACAAATATGTACCTATTAAAGTTTGAACCTATGATTTCTTGCGAGAATGCCAAGTTAAGAGTATTTGGTGATGGTTATCTGGATCTAATGCTTGTTCAACAAAGTATTCCGTTACTGTTATACTAAAGTTTTAATTACATCAGAAGTCCATTACTGGAATGTATTTNACTTTCAAAAAGTGGTGGTCTTTGCATAGATTGCCCTTCTAAATATTTTTCCGATTCCATAGATCGATTCAAGTTTTAAAATATAATTTATTTTAAAAATCTTGTTTAACGTGGCTCCTGATACCAATTGTGGAAAACTAAAAGGGGAGTTAAATAGTTTACCGCTTTTTAATTTAATATTTAATGTATGTTTGTAAAAACTTAGATTCGACTTTTTGTGAATCCAATATTTGCACAATATGAACAATGTAAATATGTAGAAGTAAATAAAAGATAAGAGTTGGAAAGATCAAACCGCATCACAAGGATTTATAGTGGTTCAGTAATGAAGCACCTCTTCGCCCTACTCCACTCCCCGAGCACCAAACTCGAGAGTTTTCTTCACTATGTCAACAAACTCCCTTATAGCGGAGAAAACCGTACACAACGTTCTTACATCGAATTTACAACACGACTTCACTACTTGTTCACGACATCACAACTTCACGACTTCTTCACAACTTCAAGACTTCTTCACAACTTCAAGACTTCACTTCATCACACTACTTAGATCACAACTATCTAACACTACTTGGTAAGATCACCAGGATCTAATTATACTTACAAAGATTGCCAAGATCTAGCTACTACACACAAATACAAGATATACAATTGATTTAC
>BQNB010146456.1:0-15949 GCA_026074375.1 Tanacetum coccineum
AGCACATAAACAAAAGTGTAGGAAGTAGTTGGAACTTTTCAGCCAAAAACACACTATACTATTCAAAGTTAATTGAGTGTTTATAGTTGACTTGCATGTAAGATCGTATTGTTTGGTGTTTTTGTGTACTACCCAGATTGATGATTTTGCGGCATTTCTTTTTTTGTCAACTTATATGTTACTCTTGCTCTGCTTATTGATAACCACTCCCACTCAAGCTCTAATGCTTTACTGTTGCTAATGCCAAAGAAACCTATAAATATAAGGTTTCGTCGCATATAATACTTTCGTGCACAAACAACCCGCCGAGCCACATCCATCCTTAACGAACACCCGCGCTCCGCTGCGGAGCGCGGGTTAAAAACCTTGTTAAGATTAATAGACGAGAAGAAAAATTTAGTAAAGAATGACAAAGTTCTGCATATACATGAAAGGCGAAAGGATGTAAAGTTGCAGGTTGATGAAGAGAGGATGAATGATGAGTGAGGAAGGAAAAAATAAGAGTGAAAGAAAGAAAGAAAAGATCCGTAGTATTTCGTAATAACATGGGTGGTAGGAAGGGTGAGAGGATCAAAGGGGTTCACGGGAGGATGAAATGGCGTATTAAGGAGAGAAAAATAATGTTGAGTTGTGAAGACTAATCTAGGCTTCGAGCAGAAGGCTCTGATGCGAAGCGTAACGGAGTTAGGACTCTACTTACGCAGAAGCTCCTTGGGATCATACTCTTAAGTAGAGCAGAACAAGATTGCCAAAGGCTCTGAGATATAGGCTCCAAAAGCTAGGCTCTTAGATATAGGCTCGAAAAGCTAGGCTCCGAGCGGAAGCTTCGACAGGCAGTCAGAGGCTCCCTCCCCGCTGGGCAGAAACTTCTGGAAGATGGGCTCGACCCATATGTAGTTAGCCGGGCTTTAAGATGCAATCTTGGGGAGCAAGTTAGGATTAGGGTCCCACACTTATATATACCCCTTAATGTAATTGTAAACAAACATCTCTTTTATGTGTGCGTACTCAATAATATTATCTCTCTGGTTTGACCCCGTAAACTGCTACGACTTCCCTAGTCGTAGATATCACGTTATATCTTGTGTCGATTTACATACGTCAGTTACTTTCCGTAAGCCTTGTTTGTGTTCTTTATTTGTTCGAGCGGTTTGTGCAGGTGCGATATACCTTAACAAATAAAAAGTTTATTTGAGGGCAATTTTTCGTTATGAATGTATTACAAATACATTGCAAATTTTGAGATATATTGCGAAAAAATTCAAAATCCTTTTCACGAAAATACAACAAAATTGATATCACTTAAAGAGCATAAAAAAACATTTATTGGTGTAATCTGTGACGAAAAACTTTATAATTTTTAAAATTAAAGATGTTGATGTTATTATATATATTAAAGAGCAGGGCACAGTAATAAACAGTAACCAAATAAAAAATTCACAAAACATTCGATACTACCGAGGTGGAGAAAATATTTTTTAGGCCAAAATGTATTTTACTACCCTGAATTTGGCTAACCGGAACTCCTACTACCCCAAAGTATAAAAGGTACATCATAGTATCCCAAAATTGGTAATATGGTTCATCTAGTACCCTAACCCTAATTAACTAAGTCACATGATTTTCACATGTGTTATTATCGTTAGTATTTAACAGGAGTTTTTGGGATGTTAACTAGGGTGTCGCGTGACCTTACCTTTCCACTTTACTTTAATGTACAAGGTTTTTTTTTCCTTCAAAAATTCTCACCCATGTCAACACATTAACTTTTAAAAAAACTCATATGTATTTGTATACTAACACATACGAATAGTATTGCAATTTTTATTTTGTTGAGTTTGATATTGTAATTTTTATTTTGTTCTTAATATCAGTAGGCCATAATAGGCCAATAAAGTAGCTTCATATAGAATAAGTCTCTAACCATCCGTAAGTGTCTTCATTGATTCCCTATAGTAAAGACCATTAACATCTTCGTCTTTAAAACCCAAACCCATTAAATCAATGGTGAATGACAACTTGCATACACGATTCTCCTCCCTTTCTGTATTGACGTAATCAAAACCCTTATATTCGGTCGCCAAACCCCTAACAAGTACACTGCCATAGTGTAGCCTAAAGGTAGCATTCCTACCATTCAGTTCTGCATGTAAATAAGTAGATCATAATACAAACTTTATACATTAGATGATTGTATGTTCAATAACTCAAAAAATAAAATCTAAACAAAAACTACAACATAAGTTTAAAGGCAAAAACATGTCATTCAATTATTATAAAGGCACTTTATATAATCAAACAAAAGTAAAGATTAAATTATTAAAATTAAGGAAAGAACATACATTTCTCCATGACGGCTGATACTAATGTTTATGAAGTGTGATACGGTGATCTCAAAAGTGGGCAAACAACTCAAAGAGAAACCCAACAAACGCTATAAAAGAAAAAAGAGAAAATATGTCACGTGACCCTAGTTAACGTCCCAAAAATTTTCGTTAAAAACTAACGATAATAACACATGTGAAATTCATGTGACTTAGTTAATTAGGGTTAGGGTACTAGATGGACCATATTACCAATTTTGGGGTACTATGATGTACCATTTATACTTTAGGGTGGTAGAAGTTCCAGTTAGCCAAATTCAAGGTATTAAAATACATTTTTGCCTTTTTATTAACGTTGTACATTTTGGGTTTTACCTTACTCCATCACACCATAACACATTCTTAGAAAATTACCAAATTGGTCGTATTTGACAACTTTGTTTAGGCAAAAGTAATATTTTTGAAAAAAACTAAAAACCGGCCATTAGACCCCGTCACGCGGGCTCTGTGTGACACATGCGACACATGTCCAACTTTTATTAAATATATTATTATCTTAGATATTCCAATGTCGCATGTGTATACCCATAAGGTGCGACCGGGTCATATTTTTTTTTTTCTCTTAAAAATGATGCCGGTCTAACGAAAGTAGTCAAATATGACCACTTTGGTAATTTTCCTTTTAATTGTGTCTTTGTGGATGAAAAACGTAGTAGCATATCAAATGAGTGAAGTCACTAGTGCCATGTAACAAGGAGATATGGACGTAAATAATGCTTGGCGTCATCAGTCTGTTGCAAAAATAGTCCCGCAAGCCCCGCAATAACGCGCGGGTAGGGGTGTTATCGGGTCGGGTTATCGGGTTATCGGGTCATAACGGGTCGGGTCATATCGGGTTTTGATTTTTAAAAACTCACCCGAAACCCGACCCGATAAGTAATCGGGTTATCGGGTTCGGGTCTTATCGGGTCGAGTCTTATCGGGTCGGGTGCTTCGGGTTATCGGGTTGGCCCGACAACATTTTTTTTTTTGCAAATAATAAAAAACCTGTTAAAAAAATATAATAAAAGATGAAGACCTGGGTAACAACTAAACATTGATAGCATGAGGTTCAATACGAATTAACATTCGTGTAAGGTTTTAACAAAAACGCTATTAAAGTAACCAACAATAGTATCCCTTGAGGGTTTCGTGGATGTAAGTATGTAACCATGATATAACTGGTGATGCAATATCTGAAACATATGTCCTAATTCTATAAAAGTAATATAACATAATCTGAACTACTTGATGCCTAAAATGTCCCATTGACTTGCAAAACACACCGAAAAGCAAACCTGACATTAACTAAAAATCATTCCCATAAATCAAACTGACATTAACAAAAAAACATATAAAAAGCTAAACAAACTTGGCGGGAAAAATCCTAAATTCACTCAATTTAAGCCTAAAGATTGATCAAATTATACGAACCAAACTGAGTTATTTAAAGGGATCATAAAAAGATTTAAACTTTAACCAAATTATATATAAAAAGAATACAAAACTAACCCAAATAATAAAAAATAATAAAAAAAAGATTTTCGGGTCTTATCGGGTTGACCCGATAACCCGATAGAATTTTTTAGTTAACCCGAACCCGACCCGATAACACTATCGGGTTATCCGGTTCGGGTCAAAATAACCCGACAAGAATATTTGACCCGATAAGACCCGACCCGATAAGCCTCATCGGGTTCGGGTTCGGGTCGGGTCGGGTCAACCCGATCCGACCTACTCGCGGGTGACGTTTGTATGAAAAAGGGGTCATATGATTATGAGAAATGAAAATCTGGAACACAAAGACACGAAGCATACTTAACTCCGGATCTCAAAGTCAACAAAAACAAAACATCTTCCATTTTAAGCCCCTCCCTCTTTTATTTCTATTTATTTATTACATCATCATTTTCATCTTCTCCTTCATTTAACCTAATTTAACCCCCCAAATCCCATCTCAGATCACACACACCAATCACACACAGCAACCAAAAACCCATGGCGACTGCGCCCACCTCCTGATACCACTCGCCGCCGCCCCTACCGTTTCCCTCCCCACCATATTCCACCAGATCAACTTCCACCGCCGCCGCCGTCGCCACCACCACCACCACCTCATCCCCACCATCACCACCACCACCTTCCCAAATGATCTACGACAGAATCTCACAACAAGTCAACACACGTCTCAAGACACTCTCAAACCCTAACCCTAATTTCTTACAACACAACTCACCTTACCCATCACTTACCACACATACACCCATCTTAACCTACCCAGAGACACGTGTCACAACTCTCCCAAACGGCCTACGTGTCGCTACTGAGTCAAACTTATCCTCAAAAACAGCTACTGTTGGGGTGTGGATTGACGCCGGGTCGCGATTTGAGACCGAGGAGAATAACGGTGTGGCCCATTTCTTGGAACATATGATATTTAAAGGGACTGGGAAAAGGACTGTTAGGGATTTGGAAGAGGAGATTGAGAATATGGGTGGGCATTTGAATGCGTATACGTCGAGGGAGCAGACGACTTATTATGCCAAGGTGCTTGGTGAGGATGTGGGGAATGCCGTTGAGATATTGGGGGATATTTTGCAAAATTCCACTTTTGATGAACGCTTGATTAATAGGGAACGGGGTGTTATTTTGCGCGAAATGGAAGAGGTTGTTTGTTGTTTTTAATGTTTTGTTAGAGTTTATAATTTAGAATCGGTCAATTAGTATAAAGATTGGAACTTGTTGAGTAAATAAGTATTTATATGGGATATACAATGGATGGCTTGTCGTTGTGCATAATATAGGTTTAAAACATGTGTAGTGATTTGTAGTTTGGTACACGATTAGCCAATAAATTGTTATAGTATGCAATAACGAATTTCGAAAACAGTGATATGTTAGCTTATATACCTCGCTTATGAGCTTTTGTAAAATTTGGAATAGTTCATAACCCAACTTTATTCGGCTTACGAGCTTATCAAGTTGAGTGATGTCCTTAAGTTAGCTATAAGCTCATAGGCTGAAAAAGTAGGGCTTATAAACTTCTCTAAATCTACATAAGCTCATCAGCTTGCTATAGAATTTAAACAAACACCCTTAGTATAGAATGGAAATAAGCAATGGATGGTTTATCGTTGTACATAAGATAGGTATGAAAGGTGGGTGATTTTTAATTTGGTGGAATGATTGGCATGAAATGACGCTTTGTGGTGCTCATTCACACTTTTTTTAACTCTATCCAAGCAAGTTTTTTGAAGAAAGGTTGGTGCTATAATGAGGGTGATTTGCTTTCTTAGATTAGAAGTTATCTGAGAGACATCAATTTTAATGATGGCATGAAAGTTCGCGCAATGCCACGAGGAAGTGTTGAAATAATATCTGGAGGTGAACTAAAGGGGAAAACAATTTTATTAACCATAGGAAGGGAATAGACCAGGGTCCGAGTGGTCAATAAGGGATCTAAAGCTATAGAATCCTAGAACACAAGTACACATATTTGATAGTTTGCAATACGCCAGGTGTTTCAAGTTTCAACTATGTTTTTGTTCTAGTGTTTCTTAGTTTGATAATCCATCTGAATGCCTTGATCCTTCTATGGACACACCCCCTAAAGTAAAAGTTTGTGTTGTCCTTCAGGGCAAGCCTAGTGGTTCGAGTTTGGCGCGAAACATGTGTATCGGGACCGGGGGGGGCCTTAAGGCGGCTGAGTAGATGGCCGTGTGTGAGGCAAGGGGGGGGGGTGGGGGGTTGTGAGTAGACGTAATCGACTGTATACGGGGGGAGCGCTCTACACAGTGATTGTGACTTTTATGGTCAAATTATTGGTAGGAAGATGGGGGAGAATTAAGGGTTTAAGTATTCATTGTATCCTTGGAAATTCATAAACATGATGGATAAAGTTACTCTTGTAGTCAATTCCCACCAATTGTGGGTCTGGATTGGTTTTTGAATTATAATATCTACAATTTTTGAATGATACAAGAATAACTGTATAATCTTTCTTACTGAAATTAAAATGTTAATCCTTGCATGTCGGTTTCGGGTTGGAGCACAAACGGAGGAAGTAATTTTTGATCATTTGCATGCTACTGCTTTCCAATACACTCCCCTTGGTAGGACTATTCTTGGACCTGCTGAAAACATTCAGAAGATATCAAAGAAGGATATTCAAGACTACATTTCAACCCACTATTCTGCTCACAGAATGGTACTCATCTTGAATATCAATACTATTTATTTACGGCTTTCCTAGTTGCTATTCATGGATTTTTTTTAGTTTTTCATTGCTGTCTACTAGTTTATGGCATAAGGTAATCTAAAGGTGTAAGTTTCTTCTCTATGTCTGTCACAGGTCATTTCAGCCTCTGGAGCAGTCAAGCATGAGGATCTTGTAGAGCAGGTGAAGAAGACGTTCACCAAACTATCTGCCAACCCCACAACTACAACACAGTTGGTGGAAAAGGAGCCTGCAATATTCACTGGATCAGAGGTGTGTGCTGTCATTTTTGCGGGCTAAAATATATGGATTTTAAGTGTCTATGTCTTTACTTGATCCATAATTTCAAAGTTGATGAAATTTTGAATTAATCAGGTTCGTATGAGGGACTGATGGAAACATGCCTCTAGCTCAGTTTTGCTTTCTTTCAAGGGAGCATCATGACAGATCCAATACTAATTGCTCTAATGGTTATACAAGCCATGCTTGGATCATGGAACAAAAGCGCAGGAGCTGGCAAACATATGGGGTTAGTGTTCTCTTCGTTAATTGTTTTGTATGGATTCGTTATGAAGTTTCACCCATTTTAGGGGTTTCTAGTAGACCTTTTGTCCAAGAAGTTTCACCTGATCTATCACTTCTTTTACCATGCCTAGGTTGATCCTAAAAGGTGAAAACTATTATGTCTTTGTTTTAAACTTTGTATATTTTTAACCTATTTGCACATAATAAATACATTCTTATAATTGTCTTGGATGCTTGGCTATTTAAGTACAGTCTCATTTCGTGGATGTGTAGTCCCACATACTAAAATCTTTAATTCTTTGGAAACCATTAAAGCTCGCTATCAGCCGCCGTCGCTCACAGACCGTGTGGAATTAGTGAACTTGCTGAGAGCATGATGGCTTTCAACACTAACTATAAAGACACTGGGTTATTTGGTGTCTATGCTGTTGCTAAGGTGAGTTTAAGTTCATAACTTACTAGGCACTCTTATTTAGGACTCTTTCATGCAGCATTGCCCATGGCAACATCTAAATATGTACATATGCGCTTACTTTTTCTGGAAATAATATTGTTTGAATATGTGAATGTGTATACTTGTCCTACTGCAGTCCAACAAACTTTGTTAAGTGACTAGAGGAAGAACTTGCTTATCTTTTTTGGTTTGATGCTCTTATTTTCATTTGCTGCATAGTTTATGAAATGATGATTTTTCATCACTTGAATGCCATAAACCTGTTTATATAGATTAGATGCCTCCAAAGATATGAAAAACCTGGGGAGATTGACAGCAGAACATATGCATTCAATTAGAAGTAACTGAACTGTGGAGAAAATGAACCCATATAGGTCTTCTTTCTAATATTGCAATAGCTATGAAGAGCGTAATAAGAATAATAAGTTTATCAATAAAATTAATCGTTTAGTGAAAACATTCTTAAGATAATGATTCTGGTAGTGTGCTATCTAGTACTCGTAACTGTTTACTAAAGGACCTTTTGAGAAAATTATAATGTCAGGTTGTGTGCTTTATCAGTTTGTTAATTTTTCTGTTAAGATATTTAAATATTGAATACCCTTCTAAGTGCTTTAATGTGGCAACTTGGAAGTCATATAGCAAACTGAATTTGTTTGCATTCTGGTGTTTAGATTGATGTTGGAATTTTAAATTTCGAAGTCACTGTAGACTTGTTCCTTATAACATGCTCTAGGTTTTAGTCACAAGACTTACTGACATCTGAGTTGTCAAGCATCTTCTCTAGTTTTTCTAGTTTTTGTAGTACAACCTGTATGATGTAATTTTTGAGCGATCTGGATCGGACTCATAATTAACATATAATTCAAATAGATTAGTTATATTTGATTTAGTGAGGTGCTAAATAGTTTTTTCTTGCTACTCAAACAGGTCTAATCCATGATTACTTATTGCCACTTATTACTTTTTGTTTTAAAATGTAGCCCGATTGCTTGGATGATTTGGCTTTTGCCATAATGCAAGAGATGAGCAAACTCTGTTACAAAGTTGGAGAGGATGATGTTATTCGTGCTCAAAACCAGGTAATTTTGGCTGTACTGATGTTTTTTTGTTAGCAGTTTTTCATTTGTTGGCCTTAATATGCTATTCCTAAATTATATAAAGATTTCATCAAGTTTCCATTATCAATTTGAGAGTGTCGGATGACATGTTCAATTGCAACGAATAACTAGCTAAATATGATTCTGATAATATGTAAATTGATCAAGTTTTACAGCCTATGATCTGCTGCAATACTATTGTTAGTTACTCTTACAGATGGTGTACTCACTCACTGTAATAATGTCGGTGAACGTCTTGAAATAATATCTTTCGAGTTTTTTTGAATAATCATGTGCAACTGTATGCAGCTTAAATCTTCGTTGCTTCTTCACATCGATGGAAGCAGCCCTACCGCTGAAGACATTGGACGGCAGGTACAGAATAACTGTATTCTATAAAACCTTTGTAGTTCTATATAAATGAGCTGAGTCACAGTTAAGGTTTAATTACACACTTGTACTCTGTTTAGTATTTCATTATGTTACCTTTACTCCCGATAGCCAGCTGTGTGTGTGTGTGTGTGTGTGTTATATTTATATTATTATATTATAATATTCACACGACCGCTGAATGATTTTTTTTTGCAGCTGATTACATATGGGCGTAGAATCCCGTTTGCTGAATTATTTGCCCGAATCGAAGCAGTCGATGCTGCTACCATCAAACGTGTAGCTAACAGATTCATATTTGATCAGGTAATCTCTCTTTCTGTACAAGTATTACATATATTTACCAATATGTCTTCCAATGTTAAAAAGCAAGAACTAGAAATACTACGAATAGGTCAAAGAATGTCTTGGTATTCAAGGAATACAATTGTTATTTAGAGTCGTATTGTCAATGGAAATATGAAATTGTGTATTTTGGGGATTGCAGGACATAGCAATTGCAGCATCCGGGCCAGTGAAGCTATTGCCAGACTACAATTGGTTCCGTCGCCGTACTTTCCAGCTTCGATACTAGGCTCTTTGTTTTGTTTGGTTTTATTTATGTTTGTCATCAATTTTTACCATCGGAGCATGAGGCATATGCTGCTTTTCTAACGTTGTCCATTTGTATGGGTAAAGACACAAGTATTATGGTTTCTTTTTAAGCCAGAATAAAGCCCAAGGCTTTTTTTGTATTGCCTCTGTACAACTTTAACTTCAATTTATACAACCAAATGTTTACCGCCTGGTGCTTTTATGTTGTGGTTAAGATCATATGCTATGTGATCGGTTTCTGCTTGCGTAAAGTATTTTGGTGTTTTTTTTTGTTCCTAAATGGACTTGCAAAGGCGCTTATCGTCTAGTATTACACATGAAGTACAATATTGTTCCGTCATCTAATTTGCGTCGAGTGTGTTGTAGCTTTACAGTTTTTCTGAGGTTAATTGTGTAATGAAGCAGCATGGAGCAAACAACAATTCAGCGGTGGACACACGAGATAGCAACAATACAAATCAGCAAGAGACAAGGCATCAACAATTGAACACCTAATGAACATACATCAACAATACTAACTTGAAATTGAAGCTTTTCAATCTCTTGATCTAATAATGCATCAGGCTGCAAGTTTGACTTTCCATTCTCTAGTTTCAGCTCACCTTCACGTTCTCCTCCATCGTCACCACTTTCTCCCTTCTTTTTATCGATGTTACTTTCACCCTTTATCTCCTCCAAACGCACCACTTTTTTCCTTCAACGTCGGCTTTGCTTTGCCCTCCAACCTCACCAAGTTCTCCTTTCTTTTTAGCTACTTGAGTTTGAGGATTCACAATGTGAATCATTTTCCTCAAGTTAATAAAGTGAATTCCGTGCCCCAAAAGATTGCGCAAATTAAGCTTGTTGCGTATGTTGATAAACTTGTCGGCACTCCTTGCATGGCATACACAAATGGGCTTTATTATTTTTGAGGTTATTTGATCAAATTGTCGTTTTAATAATTGACTTCCAAAAATTAACAGACGAAATGTTGAAAACATTTTGTATAGCTCACCACATAAACAAAAAAAAAAGAAAAAAGAAAGACGGCTCATTTCATTTCGCCCGAGGTAATAACAAAACCCGGTTTTAAAACCAAACAAACCGCTTTCCCCACCCATAAAAACTAAAAACCGTATCCATTTCCTCCTTTTCCCCCAATTTCATTTCACCTCAAACTTATCTCAGATCACCTCCAAATTCCATCAATTAACCCATCAAATTAACACCATATTCGTTCAATTCGATCTATTCTCTATCGATTGATACCAAATTCCACTCAATTTGAACATTAATTCGAATTCTAGGGTTAGGGTTTCATCTTCAGTGTTCAAATTTAAACCTCTTTTCACCTGATCTGTATCTTATTTCAATCCGTCTTTGTTTACCCTATGTTAATTTTGTGATTTAGCGTTTTTGAAGTGGGTGAAGTGTGTAAAGTGGTTAATTAGTTGAGGGGTTTGGTAAGTATTGTTGTTAATTGTGATAAAATTGTGATTTTGATTGGTTATTTGTTGATTTTAGCTGTAATTTGATAATTAGGGTTTGATTTGAACTGAAAAATTGGGGCTTTTTGGAATTTTCTGTAATTAGTAGTTTTTTACTTGTGGGTTTAGGTTAACTTGGTTAAAACTTTAGTTTTTTAGTGTTTTATTTATTTATTTTTGTTTCAGTATAGTTTGTGAATGTGAATTGTAAGTTGAATTACATGCAAATAAGTATAAGTAGGTTTACGTAACGAGTGTTTAGGCTGGATAGTAATTTGGTAGAACTTATTCGTTGCTTGTTGATGAGCTATTTAGGAATCGGAATGTAGCACCTGTGTTGTTAAATGACATGGTTTGCTTGTTGAAGATATTTTTAAGTGACGTATCGGTGAAATTAAACCACGTGCGCTTAGAAAGTTTGCGCCTTAATTGATCTATAAGAATTGTTATTCAACATAGACATATGTATATTTATAGTAAGTAATTCATAGCTGCGTTGACTTGTGGGCTCATAGTAATCATATGTTGAGGTTATAATAAGTGTGAATGTCATACTTGCTGATTTTAGAAGTTCTTTTTGCATGATACGCCACTTGGAGCTGAAATATAACTTTTACTGCCATGGCATGATAGATATTATTTGTGCATTAAGCTTAATTGCTCTTATCATGCGTAAATAACAATTCAGTGAGATATCTATCTACTTTGTTGTGCATTCTGTTGATGTTTTTAATACTTTGTATGCATTTTGCAGGCTTGATGGGAACCAAACGTCCTTTTGATGAGGACCTTCAGGAGTTTATTAAGCACCCAAGGCATATTGATAATGGGAACAAGCCTGATTATTTCGGAGAAGATAAGCATTCCTACGAAACATCTCAATATGGTGAGATTGCAGGTGAAGAGAATTATGAATTTTACACTGAATCTACTGCTATGGTTTCTATCCTTTTTCGTGTTGATGTTTACCAAAAAGTTTCCAAACATTCATAAAACACATTGCAGTATGTGCAAAATTGTGGCCGTGGAGTAAATAAGTATGTTATTTTAATTTATTTATCAACAATAGTTGTGATATTAAGCAAAGTTTTTATGGAATTATATTGCAAATTTCTGATTATAGTTGTAGTATTGTGATTCTGATGTAGAATGTTGAGCATTTGTTAAGTAAATAATCTTTGGGTCACAAATAAAGGAATATGTATATCCGCTTGACTTTGGACTGTCTAAGACCTAATTTAGTAAAAGTTAGGGACAAGTTTTGGGGTGTGTTTTGGAGAGTAACTAAAATTTAATGTGTTATTTTTTTTAAAGTGGGGGTCTTTTTGCTTTTTGTTTGTAGGTCATGTCTATTGTTGAGTAGATGTCATCTCAACGATGATAAAGATCATAGAATAACCACCTTTTTGGAAAACAGTGGAATACTCCAGGAAATGGAAAGTAATTCATTAGATAACTTAATATTTACAAATTGGGACCATCACGTGCTTCCGTCTCTTATCCTTTATTTTAGGAAGCATGTTTTAAATGGTTTTCTTTAGTGTATTACGAATATGATATCTTTTCAATTTGCTCAATGTGGATGCCAAAGTGTATGACTTTGGCATCAAATTAATGCAGTAAGTCATTTAAGTATACTCGCAAA
Source organism: Tanacetum coccineum (assembly GCA_026074375.1). Lineage (NCBI taxonomy): Eukaryota > Viridiplantae > Streptophyta > Magnoliopsida > Asterales > Asteraceae > Tanacetum > Tanacetum coccineum. The sequence continues at coordinate 12,754 of BQNB010146456.1, forward strand.
CTTGGACGTGTACTCATGAAATTATTAGACAATGAGTTGATTTATTTATGAGCTACATACTAAATTTTTTTCTTTGGGAATTGTTCGTCTAACTGTACAGAAGTTAAACACATCCTCTAGCAAGTTCGGGCAATTAGTTTTAGGCAAGAAAAAAGCCAAGTATAGCGTCATATTTTTTTGGCATTTTTTTAAAGAAAAATGTCCAAATTTTTTTGCAGCAAATCTCCAATTTCAAGACTCAAAAAGCCAATGACTCCAGTTTTGTATTGGGTTGCATACAAGTTCATAGTTTTAGACATGGGTATACATCGAAAGAAATCAATCAAGTTTCATCTATCTACTTCACATAACTACTACTGGAAATAGAATATAAAGATTATTAAATTATGTTTAGCTAAGTCGTATTAGTTCCCATCGTTTTATGAACCGATGAAGATACGTGTCACTTCATTTTTATGCGAGATTTGATCTTTTCTATGCAAATCTCCTATATTTACAGGGAATCAAGATATGAATTAATGTGTATGCTTCAAAAGACTGTTCCTTGATGTAGTTATCTGTTACCAGTGTTGAAATTCACCAATGCTGTTAGTTATTGTTACATAACCCCTGCATGCCCAGAGAAAGATCCTGCTTATGATTTTCAAAATTCAAACCTTCAACTATAGTGCAGTGCAAACATCCAAAAATAAAATAAATGGGAAGTTAAAAAATAAGTGCAAAGTTCTCAGCATAGATTACAGAGCACTCTTATCTCATAACTTAATATTCAATGTTATAGGTGAAGGTGGGGCCAACTTCTTCCACACAGGTGAAATCTGTGATAAAGTTGTTGCTGAGCCAGATATGGTTGACAAGGCATTCGAAACCACTGATTCCTTACCATTAGTGACTGGCATCAGTGGTCATGAAGAGGCCTGTGGACTTGGAGTCGCTTTTTTCCCGAATATTTTCCCTGAATTTTTTGAAGTCAATATGCCGAGGCGACAGCTAGTTCATTATGATGATACTTATTCATCTTTGTTAAATATTTCCCCGAGAAAAGAGGTTCCTGTTGGACCAGAGTATCAAGCTGATGTTCCTGAACTTGATTCAGAGTCGTCTAAAAGTTACATTTCTGACAATGGAGGAGAGCACAGTTTTATGGGCATTTGTGTCATTTCAGACATAGAGGGTGAGGCCATAACTGCCCAAGCGGAGTGCAAATGTTTGGATAGCGGATCCATTCGATGTGTGCAGCAGCATGTTAGTGAAGCCCGGTTGAACTTAAAAGAATCTTTAGGGCACGAGAAATTTGTTGAATTGGGATTTAATAATATGGGTGAAGAAGTATCGGGTAATTGGAGTGAAGAAGAAGAGCAGCTATTTCAAGACGTTGTTTACTCTAATCCCGTATCTCACGGTAAACGGTTCTGGGAACAACTTTCGATCGCATTCCCATCCAGAACAAAAAAGGAAATAGTCAGTTATTACTTCAATGTTTTTATACTCAGAAGACGCGCTGTTCAGAACAGATCACATTTGTTGGCAATAGATAGTGATGATGATGAATGGTGGGGACCCAAACTAGAGTCTTCTGGGGCCACAATAGAAGATGAAGATTTTCCTGTAGTTGAACCTTATGCTGATCATCAAGGTCACGATTTTACATCTGAAGCTGGTGGTGAAATTGGTGCTGCAGAAGGTGATGATCAAAGGAAAATTAATGAAGGTTCATCTACCATTATACACGATGAAAAAGTTACTAGTGAAAACGCGCAAGAAAAGTCCTTGAATTTAAACAAACAAGAAGCAAACAACAGTGGGGTGAGATCAGAATCGTATTTGCATTGGGACCCTCCATACTCAACGATGGGTCCAACAAAAGGCGTTGATCTGCTGCCCACTTGTAGCATGATTGAAGAAATATTTGGGTCCTCAAAAACCAGCAAAGGCAATTGACTTTATGCAATTTTTGTTAGTGCCCTGGTAAAACAGCACTTGATGAGGTAACTTATTTCAACTGCATTAGCCCCCTGTACTCCAATCCCTGTACTTCCTTGTACATTAATTTTGTGAGCGGAATTGCGTTTTGTTGTTGTGTTCTGATATGTGGTAGAAACTTTATAACAACTCATTAGATTGGTAATGGTAGATTGTGTTCATAAAATGTGTTGTGTGACGATGAGCTCAATGATGTCAATGTACAACTTCTACTGTATAGCATTTTTTTGTCTTTTGTGTTTGACCACTGAAAGTTGTGTAAAAGTTGGGTTACTTTCTAAAAGTTTATAGTTCAAAGGTGAAACCTCAGTGTCCTGTATAAACATGTTCTCGTATAATAAATGTTTGGTAAAGACGAATTTCCTGAAGGTAAGCCGATCTCCATTGTCTACTTAATGAATTCAAACGAAACAATATTGTGTTTATACTGAATGTATTTTCTTTCTATATACTGATGTGATAAACTCAAGGTTGACTTGAGTCTGTCTTCCAACAAAAGATGCTTTTTTGAATTGACTTGTATAAAAGAAGATTCAGAAGATTGCTCTTTTATACTTTTATGCTTTTGAAGAAGAGAGAAATGAAGTGCTGGTTCAGGTTCAAAGTCAAATTTGAGTAAAAGTCAAAAGTTTTTAGTCCCTATGTTAGGAAATTTCCTAACTGATTTTTGTAACATCATCAGTTATCACTTACTTTGAGAATAAGTAAGATACATGAAGCTTCATATTTAGCTTAAATGGATTCTATTTTACAGTTTGCCACTTTTAACTAATTATGAGATTGATTATTCAAGTCACATGATGGTTACATAATAATAATTAAAAAAAAGTATCTTAATTAATCATACATCCATGTATTTCATTAATCAAACCATCATTATTGATGATATACCAAGCAACTTAATCAGAATTAAGCGATGATTTCACATGGGTATGATCAATTAACTTTTATTAAAATACATGCTATGTAAGGACAAGTGTAATTTACCAACTTTTAACAAATTTTAGATTATCTTGAATAATGGGTGAGTGAAGCTACTTGGGCATTGGGAGTAATCAAAGGGCGACCAAGTTGTAAGGTGCTCATCCCAAATGTTTGTTTACACAAATTTTGTTTTACAAGAAATAAACAAGTCTCATTCCTTATGAAAGTATATCCAAGAATGACCCATCATATCTTCACAAACATTTTAATCGCAATGTTCTTGCTAAGT